>JAODJW010000087.1:2406824-2420630 GCA_026777045.1 Hyperopisus bebe
CTGTCCCCCCCCCCCCCCCCATCATCTTCCTTCCCCGACCAGCTGCTTCTATCCTCCGGCAACACCGTCTGCCTCCCAGCCGGAAGAGCGTTCGCTTCGACGCAGTCACCGTGTACTACTTCTCCAGGCGTCGGGGTGTCACCAGCATGCCCAGCCAAGGCGGTCGCCATCTAAGCATGGCCCCCCGCCACAGCGCCGTCCGCCACTACACACTGGGCGAGATCACTTGTGAGCGGGACAACGTCCACCGGCGCCTACTGCGCCCCCACCTGCGGCACGGAAAGCTCCGTGCCTGCAGGAAGAAGGTGGGGCCTAAGCTGTAACAAGTGGGGATGTGGACACTGGGATTGTATGTTTAGGTCAGAGTCAGCCAGCCCTGCTCCTTGACGACTGCACGGCATGATGAGTCATGTTCCAACTAGGCTTCTGGTTGCTGTATTGAAGTTATGTTCTGACAATTATGATCCATTCAAGAATTGAAATGGTTTGGTCCAGATGATTAGGTAAATCTGGTAGTTCCTTCTGGGCTGAACCAGTAACTCTAGTCCAGTACTGAATAGCACTAATGTAGGACAGAAGCACTGACTGACCAAGATTGGCCACTATTAATCCAGGTTCAGAAAGCAGGCCTCCAGTCTGTCTGTCACTCTTGGTTGCAGCCGTTATCCTTGCTGATTGTGCCTCTCTCATAACCAGCTGATGCGGAACAGTGCTGAGGTCGACCCCTTGACTGCTGAAGTCGTATCCAGAAAGGACATGGATGGGGAGGGTGCGGAAGCAGATGAGCGCTTCCTCCTGCGAGCTGGGTCCAGTGTATGGTCACGTGATGACTGCGGCTGCAGCCAGACAGGTGTCACATGCCAGGTGAGGGGTGGCGAAGTGGGCAGAGACAGGGCTGTGGTCAGGGGTAGGGCATGGGTAGGACTTTCGGAAGGTTATTTAGCCTTCAGTCTGTGCCCATTGCTGTTCAGTACAAATTCACACAATATGAGGTCCTATGCTTACATTGCAAATCAGCAAAGCTTCCCTTTTTCATTCTTAAGCAGCACTTATACTCCAAAGTTTATACTATCCTGATGCATTCGCTTTATAATTGTGACTAAATTCAGTTCCATTAGTGTTGATGCGCGCTAGAAAGGACACCACATTAACTCTGAATTGCCCCAAGTCAGCCTAAGGCTAGGTGAAAGAAGTGTAATGTAAGGAATAACAATTGCAATGTGTGTGAGTCTGTTTTTAACAAACGGACCTGTAGCCTGACTGCTGTTATCTGCTACGTGAGATTAGGCTGCAGATCAGGTAAATTTTCACTATAGCAAATTTTTCACAAATGTGGAAGGTACTTATGTCAGCACCCCCTCCCCCGATGTCTGTGACATGTCCAGCTGAGCCAGACAGCTTTCCCCTGCTGGAATTCATGTGACGGCTATGCAAGCAGCCCCCTTTTTGCATACCCCCACTGCCCCCAGTCCTCGATGAAGAAAACGCAGCTGAGCGTGGGCATGGGAGGGGGCTGTGAGGAGCTCAGTGTATCGCCTGCCCACTGTCGTGCATCTGCTGTTGAAGGAGGACTGCAGTCCCACCTTGTGCCTGTAGGGGGCACAGAGGAAGAGGTCACAGTGGCAGATCACGAGGTCCAGCGGGACACCCTGGCGCTGGAGAACAAAACAGCAGTTCTGCACCTTCAAAGCGCTGAGGAGCTGGAAAGGAAGAGGGAGCAGGAGGAGGAGGAGAGCAGCGGTGTCAACCAAAGACTATGCTTGGTAGCCCCGCCCCTCATGGATGGGCAGGAGGACCAGGGGGCAGGACCAGTTGACATCCAGGAGGCTTTTCCATCCGATGCCTCTGTACTCTGTTTTACGGAGACTCAGGCGTGTGCCTCAGCCTTCCTGAATGAGTCCGAGACTATGGTCTACTACCAAATGGGCATTGAGGAGCCATCTACTTTGGTTGTCTCTGACCTCCATGTAGAACAGCGTAATGAGCAGGAGGTGGTGGGCAAGGTTATTGATGGAGATGGCCAGGGACAGGTGAGCCTCCGACAGGATTTTAACGAGAGTCCCAGGCTCCCGCTTTTGGGAGGAAACCTGGGAAATGAAAATGGCCCCCCTCTCCACCCAGTGTTCTTTCAAGAGTTGGAAAGTTTACCTCCCGAAAATGTGACGCATTCTGAGGTTTAGGAACCTGACATTTTGCATTGTTTTGCACAGTAACCCAATAAAGCTGGTTGCCAACCTTAGTTATAATAATTGCTGATTTGTGCTATTTTAGGAGGGTTTTCCTTGGGTAGGAACAAATCCACAGAGGGATTATCCTTAAAGTACAAATACATCCACTGTCTTTAGGTGTCCTTGACAGTGGAGAATGATCATTAGGTTCTCAAACTGAGATCATGGTTGTTGAGATATCTGAGCTAAATCAATCATTGGGGGCTTGTTCAGATTCATTTAGGTCTTCAGCCCCAAATGCACCAACTTAGTAATGCCTCTGTTTGATATTCATAAGCATAGTGACTTCTGTAGATTCCTCAGAGGAGTCATCAGTCTTACCTCACGTTGTGATATAAACCCCAGTCCACGTAACAGCATGCATATTTATTGTGTGACAAACACAGTATTAAAAAGTGTCAATTTTAAGACTGAAAAGAGGTGTGTGCAATTTCCAATTTTCTGACAAGCTCTGATAAACATATAAATCCTGGGAATACTTGCCAATTTTTTTCATGTACTGTGTGATGTTGGCATGGTAAAGATACTAAAATAATGTCCTTGTTTACTCAATATATTTTAGTGTTTGTGACTGCTAACCCCACATAATTATGTACAGAATTCCCCTAAAAAGGAACTTGCCACAGTCACTTTGTCACAGTTGAAAAAATCACAACTTCACAGTCCATTTTACCTAAATGCACAGTGACATCCATTGTATGCTTAAGAACAAAATTATTTGTTTGTTAAGTTAAATGCTATCTCAAACAAAAGATTGATAATATAAATTGTGCGATTTTAAGTAACATTCTTGACATAATGTTATGGAATTCAAAAGAGGATTATAAGACTTAATGACAATTTAAGAATGATATGTGTAGTGCAGTTATTAGACTAAAGAAAAGTAGGCATTAACAAAATGCCCGGTGATGTTTCATGTCCACACTGTGTTTTTTCTGATCCCTTGTGCTAATAACTAAATAAGGAAAGTCTACCTGCATTCTGGACTGTTTCCAGTTACTGTAATGAGTGATTGACAAAGTTGAGGTAATTTTAATCCAGCACAGAATAAAACTTCATTTGAAAAACTGTCACTGAATGTAAGCAGGTGCGATTTTTTCTGTGATACGGTTTTATAAAATGTAGTTGGCAACTGTATAGATGTTCAAACATGAATCTGTGATTTATTTCTTTCTTGAAATATTCTTCTGTCGTTATGTTGCCATGTATTTTTCACCAATAACAATTGCAAAACGTATTGGAAAATATGTATTTAATTATTATATCAGAAATAATGATTAACATTAACTCAAGATCGTGCTGATCAATATCCACATCTTTTAGGAGAGGCAAAAGAAGATAACTATGAAATCTGAGGGATTGCTCTCAGAAATCCGTGGGTCTGTACTGCAATGATGCCTAAGTAGACTTACCCAAAGAGAGGTTATCCTTGTAGTCAGGGTCTTTGGGACCCAAGAACCTTCAAAATAGGTTGGCATGTCTCTAAGATATATGGAAGCATTTAAAAATCATTTTGGTGGTATATTTCATGAGCAACGGCGGTGTATGCCTGTTCAGTGTGACAATTGACCCAATATTTGAATCCACTGCCTGTGGTCAATACACGTACGCATGTGTTGTTAAACTGAACACATAATTGATAAAGTAAAAGTTCTGGTAGATAATGTAATAAGGGAGCTTAAACTGGCTACCTTGGCAGTGAACAGTTGTCATTTATGGAGTTACCATATTACTCTGATCTTTTTCATTCGTTTTTATTTTTATTTTTGCTTTGGTAACCCGACTTACCATTTCCTCAGTGTATGTCTTCATAGTAATTGTTAAGAAACATTTTACTTGGTTTATTTTTATTATTGCTTGCAAAATAATTATGTCCAGGTTCTTATAATGTAATGAGGAGCATTGCTGGTCTAGATGACATACAATAAGCGAGATCTTCACTTCATTTAAAAATGTTAGTGCAACCTTTTGAGAATTAAAATAGTGTATGACTTTCATTGTGTTTTGTTGCAATAAGCTATTATAAAATATCTTAAACTGATGTTCTTAGAAGTTTACAATGGTCTGAATGTGTTGTCATAATGCGTCTTCTGTGAGTACAGATGCAAGCCAAAATGTCATTTCCATAAATTAATCTGAAACCTAAAACTGTTTGTGTGAAAATATTAAAAAAATTCATACCACTATGGGATATTTCTAAATGCAAAATATAAAACCTTGCTGTTTTTCATTATGTAATATAATTATTCTTATACATATATATTTTTTCTTTTTTTAAAGTAAAAATCTCTGGCTTTTACATTGTGCCTTTTTCTCTGTTTGCTGACTGTTAAAATGTTTTATGTGCGCTATTTAAATTGTAAATACTATTACATCTCACTGTGTTGGGGTGTGAAGAGTCAGTGATGTTCACAAAGAAGCAAAAATTTCTATGAGAAATGTCCTTTTAAAACATTTGAATGCGCGTGACTGCACCACACCTTTGCAGCATAGGTAGAAAAGCCACAGGAATGGTGCAGCACCACACCTTTGCGGCGTAGGTAGAAAAGTCGCAGGTATGGTGCAGCACCAATCGGGTAAAGAAAATGGATGGATGGAGATCATGCAGGTTTTCATGTCAGAACTGAGGAGTTATGACTTTGGATGATTGGGATTTTTTGAAGCGATTTTAAAACTGTTAAAATCATTAAGATTAAATTTAATGATATCTTTGCAAAGTGTGTTGTACAAATACACCTGGACCTACATATTGTTAAGTAATAGTCGTTTGACCAAAGCATATGGCTTATCTCCTGAAGAGGTCTTCATAGCCACTCTCTGCGTGGTTCTGCAGTGGCTCTCAAACTCATATAAAAAGTTGTTTTTGCTTCTTTGACTATAACATGAATGGCTGATTATCTTTCTCCAAAACGGTGACCTGATTCAGCACACAATCCATCGACAAGGTCCTTGAAGGTTCTTGCCTTACTGTATGAAAATGTCGTTCACACGGTACCAAAAGTAAATAAAGAAATAAAGAAACGAATAGCTTAAAAATCAAATTAAATGCCTCTTTAAACCTACTACATTGTTTTACAGGTTGCATTGTGTCTTAATGAGTGTGATAGCAATGGTTTAAACTTTATATTGCGTTTAATTTAATTACCTGGGGTTACATTGGCATCTCTGATTCTCCTGAATAAGAATCTTGCCTATTAGCCCTTTCAAAGCTGTTTTTGAAAAGAAATTCGATCTGAAGTCTTTGGCCAGAATTATTAATCAGTACAAAATGTGGTTTTGTTTATCCTTCTGAAGTTTCTTCCTGTTTCTTGAATAAATTTCCACTGCTCAGAGAGACGTGATGCTGGTTCTCAGCCTCGATGTGTAAGGTTCCACACTGGTGTCTGGTATAATCCAGTAGGCTTACACTGGGTAGATCTAAATGTGGCATTCTGCGATAAGTGTGCCAGCAGTAACACCTACCCCAGTGAATTGTCTCAAATGATATTTTTTAATCGTGTAGACATTTGATTAAAAAAAGGCTGCTTTACAAAAAATTCATAATCCTTTATATTAGAGGCCCAGCCTTATACTTCCAGAGCTGCTATTGCGGTGCTGCATCATAAGTCTGGAGTCGTTATACTAGATTAGAAGATGGATAGACGGAAAAGAAAGAAGTGTTAATTTGTTCAAGTGTTCAAGGCACACTTGTAATCGAAAGATTGCTGGATTGAATCCCTGAGCCACAAGGTATCACTGAGGTACCCTGAGCAAGGTTCCTCCCCCAAGCACTGGTCCTCGGGCGCTGAATTAGCTCCCCCCTCCTATGTCACAATGTCACATACTGTATGGGTTAAATGCAGAGGATAAGTTTTGTTGTTGTGTGCTGTGGTGTGTCAACAATGACTACTCACTTCACCTCATTTACTGGTTGAGTGAACACCAGAGGGCAGTATTGCTGCGAATTACTTGGCAGCTTTTACGGGAAATTTTGCAGCGTTCACCTATTGTGAAACACATAACAGCTACACAAATTTTCTGTAAAACAGGACGGCGTGATTGCTGGATGTAAAATTATAGATTTGAGTTACTACGTATTGTTTCACTGTCTGCACAAACCACATTTTCCCAGATAAATTGCACAATGTGTTTGCAGCCTAAGAAGGTGTTTTCAGAACCATTTTGCTTTGTGCTTGCAGAACTTCATTTTCTTGCTCACTTGTTAAATTTCTTTCCTTCTCAAGTGGGAAATATCAGTATGAAGTGGACGTGCGGAGGCCCAGGTAGCATCCAAAACCAGCCCCTATACCCAAGCAGCATTACATGGAGATGCATCAGGCATTGCAGCACACATGCAGACAGGAAAACCTGGGGAGAACAGAGAAGATGCACAAAGGTGAAAATCTCTACCACTCTTAGTGCTGCCCCATTGCAGAGTTATTTTATGCAATTTCAGAAGCAGGGTTGCCAACACTCCCCCATCTGGTGTGACACTCATTCTTTCTGACTCTGTGACGCAAGAAATCTTACGGAAAATTTATATTATTCCATTACAAATCTAAAATTAGCTACATCTAAATAGTTGGGGTAGTTTGCAAACCCTACAGACTATTTACAAGTTAATAAAACTGCTACATACATGTAAATGCGTGTGCAGACTTGTCTCTAATGGAATACTGCACACCAGCCAGCTGACCAAAGTTTGTGACACTGCAGAAGGTTCATTTAAGCCACTTATTTCCATCACATCTACACCTCACGCCGCAATAAATGGGCTTCACTTAAATCAACCCCACGTTGCTGCAAATATAAAAAGGGAGGTTGATACAACAATGCATCTCAATGAACATCCTCTTTTAGCTTATTGGAATGAAAATATGACATAAATTACATTTTATACAAGTACAAATGCCTTGAAAGTCCATGCAATGGATCGCTTTTTAATAACATTTTAGTTATATAAAGTGTCCTATTTTTGTCATGCAAACAAACGTTGAACCATTTAAACCTGTAGGGAACATTTATAATAAATACAAAAATGTCCAAATCAAAAAATCTTTAGAAAAAGGACATAATAAGTAGAAAACGAAAAATTCAAGATTGGAATGAAGGTCTAAAGCCCCAGGCATACTGACCATAGCAAAACCTCATTTGACCTCAGGAAGTGGAAACTTGCTGTATTTTTTCTCTGGCAGTTAGTCAGGATTGTTTTTCCTTACGTGGGATCTGAGTCACATACATAACTGCCACAACAACTATTTTTCCTTCCTCATAACAGAAGGAAGTGCCACAAAGATGAGTAAAATATGTTAGAGATGGCTGAGCAGTTAAGACTTGAGGTAGGGGAAAGGGAAGAACTGCATATTAATAGATGCTGGTCGGAGCCCCAGGAGAGAAGTTTGTGCAGCTAAACAAATAAGTGAAATGAAGCAATAAACATGTTGGGTTCACGTGGGAAAGAGGAAAAAGCAGGATCAGCATCCTTCATCAGAAAACCATTGTGCATCCAAGATTGTCAAGGCATCATGAATGCTCTGTTAATGACAAAAGGGTTGATTAAGAGGCTGCCGTCTTGCTGTTCGCAGTCTCCTCATGGTGACATGTCAGTCTGCATTGTGGATAAAGTCGCTGTGCTCTCAGTTCCCTTTGGGGGACCGTGTGTTCCGTGGCATTCTGAAGCTCTTCTTGTGTGGCTCCTTGCTCATGCTGACAGTAGGTTCAGTCAGACTCCATATGTGCTGTGAAGCCTCACAGGTGGCCTTATCTGTCACCGTGTCATCCACCCTCAGGAAAGCACTGGGCTGTCAGAGGGGCATGGATACCGCAGCAGGTTCAGGGAGCCCAGCATTTTAGAGGAACCAATGCCTTTTGTTGGGGACTCTACCCAGGGGACCCCTCCCTCCCGGTCGACAAATTATATAGAAACCCCAAATCAGAAAAGGTTGGGATGGTATGGAAAATGCAAATTAAAATGCAGTGATTCAGAAATTTACTTTGAATTTAATTTAATTGCAGATAGTATGAACTGATGATGTTTCATGTTTTGTCTAGTCAGCTTCATTATATTTGTTAATATGCATCTATTTCTGCAATCCAGTGATTGTACTCATGATTTGGTACAAAAGCAGGATCCACAAAAGCCTGAGACTTTGAGGAGCAAAGATGAGCAGAGGATCAACAAATGTGTGAGAAAATTATTGAAATCTTTATTGAAATTTCTTCAGAATCAAAGTGCCTACTCAAATGGGAGGCCTAAGGTGACAGGGGGGTCAGGGGGGGCTGGAATTTTTAGGTATGACTCTGAATGACAGCCATAAGGCGCTAACAGGTTTGAAGAACATGGGGCGATGCTGTGTCTCATGGTGAGTCCTGTGGACTTCTCTGTCAGTAAGGCTGAGTGCCAGGAAGTGCCTCGCAGCCAGATTCCATCCACAGCCCCCGCTGCCTCGGATTGGCTGAAACAGAGATGGGGCTTCTGGGTGGCTTCTGCCTTCGTGCTCCTGGCTCCAGTAACTTGCAGTCTCAAATGCTTAAACATATTTTTTTAATCTTAGCTGGAGTGAAAATAGACCCCATTAAGTCTGGACTGAGTAAAAAGTCATAAAAACTGGGACGCTAAACCAGGTTTGAAACATCCCCCATGGTAACAACTGCTGCTTGCTAAGCCTCCAACCCACTGGGTCCTGCTCATGACCCTAAATTTGAGACAAATAAAATGATGAAATGCTCTATTTGCCCTTTGCACATCCTGAGTACAGGTCCATTTCATTGCTTCTTTTCTTTTTGCATTTCCCATCTTGCTTTGAGACACACAACACAACAAACATGGGGGCTGAGCGCCTGCCCCTTTGGCCTGAACAATCGAAGGCCTCCTTTTTTATCACTGACAATCAGGCAAAAGTCTCTGCATGGACGTGGCACCAACATGCACACACATACTTATATACCAGGGGTGGGCGGCCCTGATCCTGGAGTGCCAGTGTCCAGCAGGATTTCCATCCTCCCTGGTCTCTGATGAACCACAGCTGATCTCAGGCAGATAGTAACTCATCAGCTAGGGCAGGAAACCTGCTGGATACCGGCACTCAAGTATCAGGGTTGCCTATGCCTGGTATATAAGATTGAGAGCAAAACTTAGGATCGAAACACAGGGTCAGCCATTCATCCGGCTTCAGAAAGCTTGGCGTGAGCTCTGTAGCTGCAGAGCTTATAATGGGTGACTTTCTGTGTAGATGTTCTTCATGCCTTTGGCCCTCCTTCATGAATCTACATTGGCACCAGTCTGCCTCTCCTGGTAGCTTTCCGACAGAAAAGATTTTCTTCACTGAAATGTTGTTATTGCTGACCCCCATTGACACTTTATTTTTAATGTCTTTACCAAAATTATTAAGATTTGAGGCAAAGCATTTATTCCTTCAAAAATCCTTTTTTGGATATGCTGCCCCCCCCCCCCGGCCAACAAGGCACTTAACCACAATGCATAATTCTGAATACTGGCTTAACTCCCAGTCTGAGATAAAATCATTGATTAGGCACGAATATGTTGGAAGAACTTAAGCATAAAGATTGTGTTTCTGTTTCTTTATGTTACTACTGTGTAGTATATAAGCACTAAGTACTACAGCTGCCTGTGTTGGCAGAGGCACACACACAGAGCTCCCCGGCGTCACACGGCACAAACTAAAGTCCTTCTCCCAGCCGAATCTTAACCTGACATCTGTTGCTAAATATTTATGATAAAATTCACCCCAGCATTTCTTGCAAAAAACATAAATGACACAGTGCTATCTCAGTGCCCTCAGAAGTGAAGCTTCCTACTAAAAAAGTGATACGAAAAAAAACATACAATATAAAAACTCAAAAGTATCTTATTTAAAGTGAAAGAAAGTGGTGATTAGATAGCATGGAAGCAAGAAGAACTTACTCTATGCGTTATCCACATGAAAGGGTTGTTAGCACAAGTCTGCTGTTAATCCCTGTATTCTGAAGGGTTTAAGATGCACTTGCCTCTTAAACACAGATTACAATCTCCCTTTGGCAGACAGAAGGGGGCGATATTACCTGCTAACTCACTTGATAACCTGGCATAATGTCCTGGAAAACGGGTTCCTATAGTACTGCAATTGCTGTGCTCTTTGTTTAAAGCCATCTGTGCAACAACTGTCATCACCGACTGTCAAATTAGAAGTGACTTTGTGGTTCTGTACCTGACATTTTTTAAAACTTAATTTCCATTCTGTCAGTGGATAACTGCAATCCCTTTGGTCTGATCAGGGGGACCCTCTGTTTAGCTGACCCTGTGTTTGCTTTGAATGCTGTGAGAAGTTATAGTTTCCTTCACATACTCTGAAAGCCAAAGGATGAGAATAGAGGTCAAACATGCGAATTGTGACTTATTTCTGTACCCACAGTGAACAGCATAGGTCATAGCCTCCGATGCCTCTAATCAGGCTCTGAGCGTGTTGCATGGTTCCCTGAGTACCAGGGCCTAAGCCTCAGCATTGTATAAGGCTGCTTGAAAGTCTGCCTGAATTAGATCAGCATATTTCCACTTCAGTTGACTCTGATTAAAATTATATTTGTTCTGGAGTTCTGGAAAGAAAGTACAGAGTGTCGCAATGGGTTTTCTAGACTGGGGGAAGAAAACAATGTGTCTCAGTTGTACAGTAAAATCCAGTTATAACGGACTTCAAGGGACCTGGCAACACAGTCCGTTATATCCAAAGTCCGTTATATACAGACTTGCTGTATGCCCAGAACACAACTACAGGATACCATTTACTCATGCCACACCCCATCAGCAGACACACTTGTGGTATAGATTATTATATTGTACATGCCGTAATTTACCTGACCAGATGCGTGACTATTACTGTAATAATCCCGACTACCTATCTGCGCTGTATATCTCCAGCACACCACACGCCTTGTAGGCGGAGCTGCATGTCAGTTATAGCTGAACAAAACTACTAATTGTTTGTCTGTTATAAGCGAAATTCCATTATATGCGAGTCCGCTATATCCGATGCTTTTTCTGCATGTTCTTAAAGGCGCAAGGCCGGGACCAGCGGACCTCGTCTGTTATAGACGTTATTCCGTTACTATAATTCCGAGTCCACTATAATGGGATTTTACTGTATAGTGAACCAGCGTAAGCTTAAAATAGGTAATAAGGTTACTCTAAGCTGACACTACCTTTTCTATAACCACTGAATTTGGCATGACTAGATTATTCAGTCAATGAAAAAGTAGCACATAGTTGACATCATTTGCTTAAATATATTTAGATATTTGCTTAAATATCTTTGTTTAGAATACTGATGTACAGTAATTTTTCTGTAGAATAGCCAGATTGTTTTATTCCATGTTATGAAATAGCCATGCCTGTAATACTTCAGGGGATGTACTTTTTATTATAATTGTCCAAAAGATTTCGATGGCCATCCTCAAACTCAGTCCCAGAACAGGAATGAAGGTGATACGTGTAGAGAGGAAAATGTGTTTTGAGCTGCCCCTGGTGCTTTTCATGGAAAATGTTGACTTGGCTGGTACCCTGAGTGAGCTCTGATTGGCAGAGGGACCTGTCCGAGAGGCACGAGACTCAGCGGCATGGTCCTTTGTCCTGCCTGTGAGTGTACTGTCCTGTCTATAAATGTACTGTCCTCTCTGTAAGTGTACTGTCCTGCTGTGATTGTACTGTCTTGCTGTGAGTGTACTGTCCTGTCAGTGAGTGTACTGTCCTGTCAGTGAGTGTATTGTCCTGCCTGTGAATGTACTGCATTTGTGCACAACGATGCTATGTTGCCACTGTGTCCACATGCTGCAGTTCTGTACAAAGTCCACCTATGGACTTCATGTAATAAATTCACATGTAGACCTCGTGTAACAAGATGTTTTGTCGCCTATGTGTGCCATGTTTACATATTTGCTTTGTGTAGCACGTGTTGTACTGTTACATGCATATGCATAGCTGGATTGCATGGAATAACCTGGGGTGCAGCCAGGGACACTGTAAAGGGGGGGGGGGGATGTTAGGATGATTCCATGGGCACCTGAGTGGCAGGGGTCCATAAAAATTTGGAAAATTGACACAGTTTATTTTGCGACTGGCTGTATTGCATATGCATTCATAGGAGTTCCCTTTCAGAGAGCAAAATTTGGGAGAGGAGAGCATTTAAATGAATCATTCAACGTGATCTGCTAAGGTTTTGGTAGGCAAATGGAATTATTATTTAACGTCTTATTTTGTACTGTCCTTGGTAGATAGGATCGGTCATTATTTAAATAAACTGACTATGTCTGTGCTCATAAATTTGCCTATTTTTAATAGATCACCTGTCAAACTGGCCGCTTCCATCGGCGCATTTTTGTTTGCACTCTCACGCTAATCTGCCCCTTTATTGTTCATATATTTTGGTTTGACATCATCTTTTAATTTTGTAGCTGCTACCCAGCTGTGAGACAAGATGAGGATGGACAAAGTCTGTGGTCAGTGCTACCAGTGCTGCTGATGTGTCTTGTAACCAAATCGGTTGGCTACCATGCAGAATATGGACTCAGAACATCCAGATAATGTGTGTCAACTGTCAGAGCCGAAACTGGGTAAGGCCGCACGATCTGAAGGAGGCTGTTCTGAAACCGCAGGCTTTAGAGGCTGCAGCTGAAGGCTGACTCTCATGGGAGCAGAGGAATTTGAGAAAGCTGGGGAGACTCTGTTGTGAGGGCAGACGTGCAAGGAGACCAGACAAGGGCAGGTGGCATGGGGTAATTAGCTAGTTTACCAGATATTTTGAAACTGGATACTCTGATGTTGGAGGCGTGGGTGTGAGACTGGTCTCTGCTGGGTGCCAAGAGGGGAGCAGGGGATTAAGAAAAGAAGGACAGCTCTGGCTCATACATTCCAAATATGTGCTGAATACTGCAGGACTTAAAAACACTAAGCTTAATGTCTCTTAATTTCCTAGTTTGCTTACTAGTTTATATGAAATGTTTTCTTACTCAATATCCGGATATGCATGTTTGAGGTGTGAGTTTTGGATTGGGTGGAGTGATGGACTGCGAGTGCTGTACAGTTTTCTTCCCTGAAAACTATCAAATAACTTTACCACTTCACTTTACGTATAGAATTCAAGATCATCACATGGACATTAAGCTGTCAGTTTTGCTATGCGAAGTGATGCAAATCAAACACAATACACAGAGAATAACCGCAATTATGACAATTAGTATGTAGACACAGTACATACTACATTGTGCAAAATAAACGTAATGGGTAACACTTTACATTAACTGCTCATTCATAATGCATTTGTTATGCATTCATAGAACATTCATAAGCAGCATATAAGCACACCATAACATACTAACATATTGTAACAGCTTTAATATATTTTCTGTGGGACAATGTTACCTATACAGATAAGGCTGTTGGTGCATCAAGAAATGTATAAAACCTGAGTAAGGAGGGTTGTTTTGAGTTTTCACCACGTAAGATGTGTTTGTACAGTATAATTTGTGTGAAGTTAGCCCTCTGCTTTAAGCAAGAAGAGTATCTCAAAAGTGTCTCAGGCTGGGGTGTGTGTGTGTGTGTGTGTGTGTG
>JAODJW010000088.1:0-22140 GCA_026777045.1 Hyperopisus bebe
TAGCTTCCATTACCTTTCCAGTTATGCAAGTTAAACTGATTGGCCTATAGTTTGCTGGATTACTTCTATCCCCTTTTCTGAATATACTGGGCAGAACGAGTCCATAACCAGTTGCAATAAACAAAAAATTGTTTTTCCTAATACATTTTCATGTGTTGACCTTATAAAACTGTCTAATGGCATCTTAAGAGATCATGTTTACCAAATTTATGTGGCCCCCATTTTGGATTTAATCAAAAACCTTAAAAAGTTTGCAGCATCCACAAACCTTGTTGAATCGTCATCAAATTTTATACAGATGGTCTTCAGACAAAGCCTCAGGAAAAGTATCAGACGGATTTAATATTTTCGAAATGAAGCTGTGAATGCTGTTTGCTGTGAGTGCATATAGCCATACCCTTGACAAAGTGACCTGAAGTTTCCATGGCAACTATGCCCTGATAGTCTGTTTGCCCCCAGTTATACTATGCACTTTTTTGTAGATTCTAAAAAAAGAAATAGACTTTACAGGACCACCTTTAGCAGTGATCACAGCTGTGTGTCTTCATAGGTATTGCAGGTCCTCTGAAGCTTTTTCAGACTGTAGCTCCCTGACGCTCCCCTTTGAATCTGAAATTAATGTGTTCAGCGGTAGTAGATTTATATATTACTTTCTGAAATTATCATCAATTATTTCATTATTATGTTGTGATAATTTTGTTAAATATTTTTTACCAGAATCTGACCCCTATGTATGGTGCAAGTTATTGCAAAGCAATATTCAACTGCATCTATGCAAACAACTTTATGGAACAGAATCATTGTCACAAGATGGCAGTGTTTCAACAAAATAATATTTCTAAAAACGCCCTGACTCCAAATGTAATCTAATTTTTTAGTTTTTCGGCCAAGATAAATGTCATCTTTGCTATATTATTAAATATTTATTGTATGCTCCCTCTATGATCAACATGTTCTGAAGGTTGCGACTCATAATACTGAGATCATAATACCGTATAATACAGACATGAGTAATGCAATGTACTATGATAGCTGTCTCACCTGTCTTCACTGCCTGTAAAACATATTCTCAATGTAACAAAGATTCTTGTGTATTTCAGCTGTGAGTCTTTATGGAATCGTAAGTGGAGTCTATAGAATGATGTCTGGTGCACTTCTTACCCATTAACATCAGTAAAACTTTAAAGAATCCATTAAAGACAGGAATGCTGAAAATAGTAGCAAGTAATTAAACTCTATAAAGTATTTTACAAACAAGCTTTGTTGACCAAAGTGCTGCACCAAGTTTTAAAAATTGAATGAATAAGATAAAATACAGAAAAACACATTAAATAGCCCACTCGAAATATTCTCAGGTTTCTTTAATTGCTAAATTTTTAATCAGAAACCAAGGAAGCACCCATAATATGGATGAACAGGTATTCCCAAAGCTTAGGTGCTGCAATGTCAAAAGCACAATCATCCTTTGTCCTTAATCTTGTCCTAGGCTCTGCCAAAAGAGACTGCTCCAGTGACTTCATGGGTGATGAGGTGGTGTATGTGCAAAGAAGATTAGTTATACAGGAATGATGTAATCCATGTAGAGCTTTTAAAGTTAAATCATAATAATAAGTGATTATGCAGACATTTCTTTCAAAAAACAGGTTGTGAATGATGATTAGGGAGTTTATAAGAGCAGCAAAGACCAGTTGGACACATCATCATCACCACCATCATCATCCTGCGGACATTGCAGGGCACCCTGCATAGGAACTCACTACCTAGTGTCAGATTTTAACTTCATACTCCACCTCCTGGACACCAATGAAATAGCAGCAAAAGTTGATCAGGTGTGGTGCACACAAAATAATAATATCTATGTGTTCTTCGCAACAGTATTATCCTGTGGAGTTGTTAGAAGGTTTCCAATTATAGTTAAACTTTATCATATTTACAGCATTTACACTTTCAAGTTTTTTGTTTTGAAAAATATTTATGTGAGTCTAAGTGGCAGCTGTTGCAGAAACTGGATTTCCTTTTTTTTGTTCCCCTCCATTGAAATTCACAGGTGCTCAATTTCCATACAAGTCCCAGGGCTTCAGACACATTCATTTATTCATCAGTGTAATTATGCATTAGCTGGTGTGCGTGTGGTGATTGGGAGATGCTTTTACCAGGAGCTATTTGTTTACTTTGTACATCTGGGAACAATGATCCTGTCGCCATGGATCTCCACAAAACTGCAAATTGATGCTCCGCACGTCGTTACTTTGCACATAAAGAGGATATGCGTAAAGGGAGAACCTCATTCCCAAAACTCTGTGAACTCTGTAAGTCGTTCTGCTCAGAATCCCTACTAACGTTTATGAGTCCGAAGGTACGAAACAGCAGTGCTGGAGCCTATTTCATGTGGATATGTCTCTTTTCCCACCCACAGTTACAGTTACAGTTTAGAGTACCTTCTCACATGTCAGGTTGAATTCCAGACAGAAACACTTAGTGACAGAGACACTGACAAAGCTGATCCTATAGTGAGGGTGGAGAGAGATGCAGAAGGAGCAGTCTTTTAACTTTTTTTATGCTAATTTTTATGCTAACTCTCTCTCTTTCTCTCTCTATCACTCTCTTTGGCTCTCACACTCCCTTTGACATGCTCTCTTTTTTATATTTAATCTGTAGACACTATAACAGGATGAAAGAGTGCCTTCTTTAGATGCAGTAAGGTCAACGTGGTCTTTGATCTGTTGTCACGGTTGAATTTGGATATGAAAAGCTATGTTTGAAAGAAATGCTCTTGCCATTTTCTGTAGGAGCAGTTCGTACCACCGTTGCTTTTGACCACCTGCCATTTTTATTTTGACAATAATGATTCAAAATCACAGGCACCTCACTTGCATTATGCGACAGGTGGTGCACTTCCCTATTATTAACAGCACATTCTGTTTTATGGAGTTTTATTGCTTTGGGGTGTAATGAGATTTTAGGTGCAACACATAAGAATATTAATTTTGTATACAAATATGTTGACGTGTTTCTATGAAGGACCTAAATACAGGCTTGTGTGTTGGACTGCTAGGAAAATATTTCGGCTTAACTGCTAATTCCCACTACTGTAAAATGGGGTAAAAGGACCCAGGATAATACCAGGCCTTGTCTCATATTCAATCTGTAATTCTTATATGCCAAATATAAACATACTGTGTATACACATTATATCGTTTAGCTAATTTCCCTTTTTCAGTCTAATTACAAGATATGCTGCTTTTCCCGTGGTGTTAGATACTGTACATTAGATCAGTTAGTGTTTTGTACTGCTTTTCCATAATAGGTAAAATGTTTGGTAATGCTTTACATTAACTGCACCATCATAATGCCTTTATAATGCATTCATAGAAGATTCATTGCACCTTCGTAATGCATTCAGAGAGCATTCTTAAGCAGCATGCAAGTATACCTTAACATCCAAACAGAACAGATTTAATATACATTAATAACAAACATCATATGATAATAACAAACATTATGATCATATAAGCATATATATGCTGCTTATGAATGTTATATGAATGCTGTATGAATGCATTATGAAGGTGCACTGAATGTTCTATGAATGCATAATGAAGGTGCAATGTAAAACGTTATCAAATGTTTTAAACATTGTTGGTGTAGTAGATCGTTTTCTTAGAAGCTTTTGCCTTATGAAACATTTTCCACATGCTCTCTCACCTGGGTACAGTCATCTGCTTGCCTGCTGAGGTCAATGCAAAGGGATGACCTGCTAGACAAAGAGGAAACACCAGGGGCATTTGCAATAATTTTCATGACACACCTGAGAAAAAGAAGGCACAGACAAAGGCATTGACTTTTTTTTATTTTATCAGGCATATCAGAAAATTAGGATGTATTTCAGCAGATTACAAGTGAAGCTGAACTGCTCTGGGCAATGTTGCAAAGCTAACAGTTTTTAAAAAAACCTTTTCAGTTGAATAGGACTTAAACCTGTACCACCATAAGTTCAGTTTTCTGAATGCTTTCCTGGTTGCTCAGGGTTATTGTCTATTTTGTTCCCGATCATTAGTTAATACTTTCTGTCCAATACTATTCCTGTGTTTTATCCTATACTCTACTGACTTAAATTTCTTATACTTGACGCCATGATGCTTTGTCTGTCGCACCAACAAGCCCCCGCAGTTCCCATTGTCCGAATGAGCACTGCACACACATACCTTCTCTTCCTCACTGTCTGTTGTCATGGAGATCCCACTGCTCAAGGATGCTGAGATACTAAATTGCCTCCCACTCAAGTTAAATTCACCTGAGTTCCACTCAACTAAGATTCTGCATGTAATCTTTTGTTTATAAGGTTCTTTTATTTTGTCCTAGCTACAGAAGTGGTTGATAAGCATTTTTAAAAATGAGAAAAAGGATGCGGACTCCACATAATCTGCCTGTTCTGCTTTGGTTTCTCAAGAGATGATGAAGGGCTTTGGGCATCTCCACTTTTCTGTGACTTGGGTACTGCTGCAGTTTGTCTATGGTATGTTCCTGTCTGTGATCAGTCTGGAGAAATATCAGGTTCTGCCCGATTGAGGAGTACAAACAATGTTGTGGGCTCATTCCCAGATTTTTATAAGTGTTTCTTTTAACTAGTAAAATTCTATCAAATTTTATCATGGAATTTTATTTACATAAAAAAAGATCACAAAATCAAGTGTGAAATACATTCCCCCTAAAATTTAAAGAGCAGTTAAGTACAACTTTTGGAAAAATAAATAATTTGTAAAAATTGCATGAAATTATGCAAATAAATATAATTACAGTATCATGCAAGTCTTAGATAGTCATAGAAAATGATGCTTAAATGATCTTCATGTTGGTGTAAAACTGCTATTATGTCTGTCAAAATGTGTCAGCTTAACCATTTCAAAACCACAACTAAAACTACCCCAATATTTTTAGGAACCATCCAATACACTAACGTATTTTTTTATTTGACTATTAGCATACCTCATATGGCCAATCAATACCTCAATGACTTTTTAAACTATTCAAACTAATTAATCGTGATAAGCTTGTGATTGAACAAATACATGGAATGGTTGAGGTGCCCCTGAGGAGAGGTTTGGGAGCTGTGGCAGTGTTCACCTATACATCCAACAAGATATCAGTAATATTCTGGAGAAAATAAAAAATACTATACTCTATTGTGTTACTCTTTATATGCATATATTTTGAGGTTGTGTTTATGGGGGGCATGGTGTGTGTATGTGTGTGTGTGTGTGTGTGTGTATCCTGTGATGGGCTGGCCCCTCATCAGGGTTGTTCCCCACCTCATGCCCATAGCTTCCAGGATAGGCTCCAGACCTCCTGTGACCCAGTAGGATAAGTGGGTTGGAAAATGGATGGATGGATTGTGTTTCTTTTGTTCAGGGAAAATATATTATAATAATAGTTTAATTTAATTTAATAATAGATTAATAGTTTTAAATAGTCCTTTGACTGCCTAACATTTTGCAGAGTAGTGTTTATAGTGTTATTTTTTCTTTATTGGTGAGATTAGTGAGTGATAAAAATCATAGTCAAGTCCCAGCTTGTTTCCTCGGCTGGCTAAATGCTGACAGGATTCATTTATTTTGCTGCCACCATCTGTTTTTTTTTTGATACAGAATTGCAAAACACACACATTATTTGTCATTTTTAAATTCCAAGCTGAACGTAAGAATTAGTTAAAGTACTATGATCTGTAGAGGTTATAAAAGATATGATGTTTTAGCTCTGAGTCTCTAGGTTCCCAGGCATATCCCAGGAAGAGTGTATGAGAGTATAATATGAGTATAAAAATATTAAAGTACAAATGTTATACTTTATTACACAGATATTTAGTAGTAGTAGTAATACAAAAATAATAACAATACTACTACTAATAATAATAATATTTATTATTATAATAATTATAATAATTATTATGCATGTACAGACGCAAACCTCAACCGTTTTGGAAATACCAACCTCCCCCTGTTAAAGAGCTACGATCTTAACACATGGGCTCACATGCACATCAACAGACCAAAACAAAGCACACTTGGAGCACTGGTAAAGGGATTAAATCACTTCTTTTCGGTAAAGCTATACTGGAGCTATTATTCTGTTTCCATAGGAGAGTGATATTGTATTGTATATAGGTGCACTCAGTTGAAAAACACTTCAATAGATGAAAAGACTGATATTAATTAATGTGCAAAATGCATTTAAAGTAGGTTTCAATGAATTATCTAGTTTAACACTTCTTTTCAGCCAATAAATCCTAAATAATATGTTGTATTCTGGAAGGCTGAATAGTTGATCTCTTGCCAGTCTTCTAAATGTGACATTTCAGTTGTAGGAGTAATTATAGTCTTTTGCATGCATACATGATCTTATGGGGTCAATGTAATATGATATAGGGGAGCTTGTCTGTCCTTCTTTAACCTTTAATGTGTATTAGCATAATTCTCATTAGGGTCAGACATTCACCAAGTTCCAATTAATGCCATTTTTACTACCTGTTCAATGGCTCTGAAATTTATTGTATTAGAGCCATTTCAGCCCCCTGTTTCACTTTGAGAGGCAATTTCAGTTTGTTGCTGGAGGATTACTTAGCTATAGATTATAGTGGGAGCCCTTCTACAGCTATATGTATTATGTAGAGGAAATTGGCATTTTGGATGACAGACTGTTATTAGCAGTCTTACAAGCTCAGACATCAAGTGAATGTGTGTTCAACCCACCCTCTTCTTCAGTTTTGACAGGGTGGGGGTGGGGAAGATTGTTAGACATTGTCCTGTTACTTATGTGGAACACAAAGAACAACCAAAAATAAGCTTGGACTGGCGGGCTTTGTTAAAGCATTGTAGCTATATTGTCCTATATTTTATGCTTTTTAAAATACACATTATATACATGTTGCAGGTATCAATGCCTGCAATTTGAAGTGCTTATACATATGAAAGTTGTTTTCCTTAGATATTTTAAAACTACAGATTTAATACAAAATTAAATGCATGAATAGATGCAAATAAGTCATAACTCCAAGTCCTTAATTGCATGTTTCTATCATAAGGGGTTGCCTTTGGATCCATTAGTGACCTTTATTTTTGGTAACAGGATACTGCATGTTATTTTCCTAATACCACATAGTTTTGGAGGCATGAGAAATCAGAATCATCCCTCATCTGAGAGGCCCAAAATGCATCTCCAGTGTTTTGTAGTAATGACCATCCTCAAAAAGAATGTCTGCTATCTGAACAAGGAGAGTAAAGGCATATATGCAAAAGAAAATGTAATTCAGAGCCAAATCTATAACACCGTATGTATCAGGAACACATCTGCTTCTTGTATTCCTGGAGCTGGCCTTGAGAGAAGCTTCCTTATTGGCTATACCTTTGCTGTCAGTCAGCATGGATACCCTCTCTACTCCTTCCTCAGTTTATCTCAATCTCTCCTCCACAAGCTAGCCGGCGCAGTATTCAGCACCTCTCACTCTCTCACATGCTTGCACGCCCTCTATGGCTATCATTTCCATAATCAGACCTGTCTTCTGTTCATATCTTTCTCTCCCTCTGTCTGTTTAATGTTCCCATTAATTTGTTCCTGTTCAGCGTCTTTCTCCAAATGCTTTAAAGAGTACAGTCAGACCTTCCTAAGGTGGATTATCAGATACTTTACAAGGATGTAATTCAAAGGAGTACAGTGTTCTTTGAAGGAAAAACTGGTGGTAAGTTGGGACATCTCTGACGATTTTGTAGCAGTTTTTAGCCATTGAAAAACAAGTCATAAGAATAGACATTTTGTGACTATATTTGTCCCTTATACTCATTAGTATCAAGTTGATTCATTCGTAAATAAAATTCTATGCATAGTTGTAGCAACACTGTTACATTTAATTCTGTCTCTCATTTTGGGAGACATTTATGTTGTATGGATGAAAAAAACATAAGCTTAGAAAAAGTGTGGAGATTGATCAGAATTTCTAAAAATTGAATGTCATATCTTATATGAAAGGAACACCAACAACATTTACAATCAATGTGAAAATGGTTTCCAAACACATTATAGTTTTATTTAATTAATAACACTTACAGGTTATTAAAATATATTAAGTACAGTCTTTTGTTTGACTGTTCTTTTCAGACATTAAGTAAGGCTTACATTAAACTAAATATTGCTGAAACATTTTGCAATATAAGGTAAAAGAGAGTTTAGCATTTATTTATATTTTGACAGTAACGTCACTACATCTATGCATGCAACAACAATATAAAATGAATACAAAAAGAATTTCATAGAAACACAACCATTAAAATATTTTTATTAGTTAAATATGATTCTGCAAATGTTTACAGATGAATTCACCAACTTTATCCAACCTATGTACCAAATAATAAAGCAATTCATACACACACACACACACACACACACGCAAGTAAGCATATCTTTATGGGGACTACTCTTTCATTTCTATGGAGAAAATGCTAACGCTAACTGTGACAAACTTAACTCCTACCCAGCCCTAACCATAACCATAAGTAACAAAACAAAATACAAGAGTTTTTGCATTTTTAGTTTTTTCATTGCAGTCACAAATTTTTATTAAATTGAGTTTTCCCTTATAGGGACCAAAAAACTGTCCCCATTAGGGAAAAAAGTGGGTATTCATCATGTTGTGGGGACATTGTGCCCCCATAAGGTAAAGTATCCCCGCTTACACACACACACACACACACACACACAGGTTTGTAATTATACATTTGTGGGGACTCTACATTCATTTCTATGGGTTAAACTCTAATCCCAACATTACGACCTTAACCTGTAAATAGTAGTTTTTAGTTTTTTGATTGCATTCACAGATCTTTGCGGGGATCTGAAAAATGGTCAAAATAGCAGGTTTTTACAAATATGTTGTGACTACTGTACATCCAGTGAAAAGCGAAGAGATCAAAAGAACTACCTATCATTTGAATCATTTGAAGTTGATGTGGTTTACAGCGATACAGCAGCTATTAAGTATTTATTAAACATTTGTAAACATCATGTATATATACCTTAACATCCTTAACAGCTGTAATATAGACTAATAACAGACATTATATAATAATAACAAACATTATAATTGTATAACCATGTAATGTTTGTTATTAATGTATTAATAAATAAAGCTGTTAAGAGATGTTAGGATGTTAAGGTGTACTTGCTTGTTCCATGTGAATGTTCTATGAATGCATAATGAATGCATTATGAAGATGCACTTAATGTAAAGCGTTACCGAACAAATAATACCTTTGAGAATTTTACACTGAACTTTACAGAGAAGAACCTCAAAAGACACGCCTTTCTTTAGAAGAGGATTCAGCTATACTGCAGGGAGCATGACATTTCTATCCACCAGACTGTTAGCAAAGATAGCAAAGGCTGCTCTGAATAATAACTGGGCTGGATTGGCCAGCTGGCATACTGAGTATTTTCCTGCTGGGCTGATGGGTTTGTGAGCTGGAAAAGTGCTTTGCAGGAGCCCTCAACTCTCATTCGGCAAAATTCATCATGGGGAACCCCACCCCGCTTGCCCACTAGCAATTTTTATCATAGCTATGCATCTGTGGTGTGCCTGTATGGAGAAAAGTCCAAGGCTGATTTTTCGTGTGAGTACAAGTCCTGAATGGTAAGAATGTGTCATTGAGGTGTAGGAGTGCAGCTCTTTGGCTGTTATGAACAAGGTGAGAGGACTGTTACAGGCGATTAACCATTCCTTTGGACAAGACAGTCTCTCTGATTGGTGTTGTAGCAGGATCCAGTTGTAATCTTATTATTTTTTCACTGATAAATGCAGTCTGAGGATAATCAGGTAGGTGACAATGATGGCAATGATGGCAATGATCATTCTGAATAAATATATTGACTATTCCTCAGTGAGCTTCATTGGTTTTGAAATGTTGCTTCTGGAGTAGTAAGTCTGTTCAGTAATACGAAATTGGATGCTTAAAGGAGAGGACTTGGTATAAAATTGCAGTTTTACTTGCAAACCTTGTACTAGGTGTCTTTCTTCAATGATTACAGCTAAATGCAAATTCCACTCCGATACAAAGTGAGGGAAGAGTGGGCAGTGATTATGCATGCTTTCTGTTCAAGGCCAAAGACAAATACATGAAGAACGAACTGCAATCTAAATATCAGCTTGTCAAATTTCTGCCACTAAAAACCATTCTCAGTCGTTTTCATGCGACCCAACAGTCATTTCACCCAATAAACCAGACTCTTAAACACTGGGTGTACTGGTTTTCTCACAAATTTCACTCAGTTGTTTTATTGAAGGGATTATTATTATGTTGATATCAACCCCAGTGCTTCCACTGGCAATACGTTTTTTGGATATATTGATATATTAGATATGTCTAAAATTTGTAGGGATCTAGCCCGTATGGACCAGTGTTACAACCCTCAAAGCAGAATGATCCAGAATGCATTTCTCCATGTTTGAATTTTGTATTTGGTACATTTCCCAAATAAAACATAAATTCTTAATGCAGGAATTATTTTAGAATGGAAATATATAGCATTTGGTAATGGGTGCATGTCTTCACAGAAAACAAAACCAATTTTCGGTAGCTGATCTGTGCAGTTTGCCTTGATTATAACTAGAATAAAAATAGAATTCTTGAGAGGCGTATTCGAAATATTTGAGTGGTTTTTGGAATAATTTAGTTGTCAGGCAATAGTAATGTCATTCAAAAGGAGAAAATAGTTGGCTTTGAGGTCACGATTCAATTCGTACACATAGTTATATATAAAGAATTAATTTAACTTCCATATAGCAGCAGACGCTGATTCTTCACTAAACTGGATACAATTGTTTTTTTTTTTTTAAATCTCTTTTTAAAAATATTTTATTTCCCAAGGAAACATATTCATTGTACTTGAAAAAGGTATTTTTTACAGTAAACAATTTTCATTCTTTTCACTTTGCTTTCAACTAAGTAGATCAGGGGTGCTCAACTCCAGTCCTGGAGGGCCAGAGCTCTGTCATTTTTGGGTCTCCCCTCATTTAACACACCTGATTCAACTCCTTGTGCTAATTTCCACACAGCTCTTGAGCTGAATCATTTATGGTGGAACAGGGAAAGAACTAAGCTACACAGGGCTCCTGCACTCCAGGACTGGAGTTGGGCACCCCTGTAGTAGATAGACAGCGATAGACGTAATGTAAGACAAATGGGACAAATCTAGAACATTTTAAAAGATTTTATTACCTGTCATATATAAAGTTACATTGTCAAAAAAACAGTTGTTCTTGTATATATAGACAAACAGTGTATCACCTTGTTTTCTTCTCAGATCCTGGAAAAACAGCATTGTGATCTCCCATGATGCCACAGTCACAGGAAGAGTAGGCGTAATGGGGGATTCTGTAGAGGTACGCACAGATGGCAACTCCTTGCTGAAGGCTGTCTACTTGTGCCGCCTGCGCCTGACGCGCCTGCTTCTGGAGGGCGGTGCGTACATCAATGAGAGTAATGAACGTGGGGAGACCCCCCTGATGATTGCCTGCAAGACGAAACATGTCGACCAGCAGAGTGTGAGCAAAGCCAAGATGATCAAGTACCTCCTGGAAAATGGTGCTGACCCAAATATCCAGGACAAATTAGGGAAGACGGCTCTGATGCATGCCTGCTTGGAACGGGCCGGCGTGGAGGTGGTCTCCCTGCTTTTGGCAAGCGGCGCTGACCCCAGCCTAGAGGATCACTCGGGCTCCTCGGCCCTGGTCCACGCTGTCAATGCTAATGAGAAGGATACGCTCAAAGTGCTGCTTGATGCGTGTAAAGCCAGAGGCAAGGAAGTTATCATTATTACTACTGACAAGCTGCCCTCAGGGAAGCAGATGACTAAGCAGTACCTCAACGTCCCTCCACTACCTGACTTGGAGGATCAGCTCCACTACACCCCCATGTCTTGCATGTCTCCCTCTGAAATAGAGCTCCGTACTTCACAACAATCCACTGATCCTCAGCTAGAGAAACGTATATTCAATTTCCAGAATTCTAACAGTGTCATCTCTCAACCAGGTTCACCATTGCATGACCCAAGTCCCCTGCACCCCGGAGTAGCTAAGCTCCTCCATTTGCAAAGACTGCATTCTGAACCTTGGTTGAAGATCCCATCTTCTCTGCTGCTGCAGCAGAACAAAGCATCCTCATTTACCGAAGACCTAATGGACATCACTCCTGAGGAGGAGCTCTCTTTCAGAATCAATGGGTTGAGAATTCCTCGAGCCCCAGTTACACGCCAGCAGAGCATTGACATCAGAGATACAGCAGGACTGAGCATAGCTTTGGGCCAAGGGGTTAACAATGAAGACAGCCCAGGAGGAGGAAGGGGCCTGGGTCGGAAGATGTCATATGATGACATCTCATCATCTCACTCTTCCTCACACCTTGATCTCCACCGTAACAGCGGAGCAGCACCTATCTCAGTGCACAAAGACCCTGACTGCCTGCCCAATCTGGCTGTGTCTAGTCTGCGCAACATTGTCCAAAGGCGAAATATAGGAATTGACCACTATAGCTCTGATTCCCAGTTGCCCCAGTCTAGCAGCCTTGATGACTACAAGAGTGCACCAGAAAAGAGGAAGCTGGTCTCAACCCGTTCCTCTACCTTGTCCAACTCCAGAGAGTCCTTGGAGAGTTTGGCCAGGAGAAACCCAGCCATACTGGAACGCAGGGGGTCTGGAGCCCTACTTCTGGATCACATTTCCCACACCAGACCTGGGTACCTGCCACCATTAAATCCCCATGTTCCTATCCCCGACATTGGCGGCAGCAGCAGCACAGCCACAAACAGCAGCATGAAACCAGCTTGTGGGATGTCAACTAATATGGGGCCCAAATCTCTAATTCCCTGTGTTCCCAACTTCCCCAAGGATTTCAAGATGAAGAAGATGTTGCTACGTCGTCATTCCATGCAAACAGAGCAAATCAAACAACTAGTCAACTTTGAAGAGATATTTGGCCGCTAATACTGCTATAAACCATAGTTTCAGGAGCCAGTATCCATTTATAAAGCTGCAAGTTATTTGTGCTATAGCTCATGTGTGTCAATGTGAATCATCTTTAAAGCAGAACACAGCCAGCCATATTTTGAATGGCAATTTAAAAATGGCTTGTGCTTTGTTTAGATTCAGATCTGCTTCATGAAGAGGATACTTTTTTCAACAGTATTCATGGATGCTACTGAAATGTGCAGTATTATGAAATAAAAAGCAATCTCAGACTATAACCTAAACCATTGTGATATTTTACACAGTATTCTTTATGGCTTACTCAAAGCTGTAAATAGTAATGACCTACTTCACATTTTAAGGCTTAAATATATAGTTTTAATTTTATGATTATATTATTGTTAATATTATGTCATTATTATTATTGTGTTCAATTTTACCATGTAAAATATACTGCACTATACTTCAGCTGAAATAACAATAATGTGAAGATTATTTTGTGAATGTTACCAGTATAATACCAATAGTGAGGTATATTTTATATGGTGACGTAAAGAGCAAATAATATTAATAATACTATATTCACATAATTAAAACTTGCTTTAAAGCACTTTATCTGATTGATGTTTATGTAATAAACTGTGATATCCTTCAATACTGTACACCCTGCTTTCACGTGCTAGCTGTGTAAGTACCTAAAAATAAAGAATCCTTTTCTAGAACAAAGGCTCATAATAAAGGAATGCATGTGTTTCACTGAGAGAAAAATAAATCTATAAACGGCTTGTCAAAAAAATGTATATACACAAACTGTCTTAGTTTGTTCATCTCTTTTTTGACAATCAGAGTACAAAACACTGCATCTTTTGAGACACCAAAGATGTCTTTAAAATCTCCTATTTATAAAGCAAGCTAAAGACAGTTAATAAAACCCTGGATAGACATTGCACATTAATGACTCATTAATTTATTCATATTATTAAACTCAGATCCAATGTTAATCTATGTATAGCATTTTAAGTCTTTTAATGGAAACAATTCTGAAAAGAAGCTGTAATTCTCACTGTTTGGCTGTTTTGCATAGTGAAGCGAATGACAGAAAGTGCATTTTGATATTTTATTTCCCATGTGTGTAATGTGATCGTAGCTGAATATCATTCATTGTAAATAAACTATTTCCAAAACCCTGTGTATTACTGAGTGTGACATTACATGGTTCTCTACCTTTTTAATTATCACATTTTACATTTTTTACATTTACAAAAGATTACTGTAAACATGGATTACTTGTGTAACATTTTTAAATGTCAAATGGGCATATATATATAGGATTATTATATATAGTTGAGGGAGAATTTTGTTTATGCATTAACAAAATAACTCATTAGCACACCATTATGTATATTCTTATTTTTGTTTTCTGCCCTATCATTACTTACCTTACAGTTAGGTCCATATATCTTTGGACACTGACACAAGTTTTACTATTTTACGTTTACTGAAATATATTCCAATTGAAGTTATACAATGGGCATGGACATAAAGTGCGGACTCTCAGATTTCATTTTAGGGTATCCACATTCAAATTGGATGAAGGGTTTAGGAGTTTCAGCTCGTTAACATGTGCCACCCTCTTTTTAAAGGGGCCAAAAGTAATCGGAGAATTCACTTAAAAGCTATTTCATGGACAGGTGTGGGCAATTCCTTTGTTCTTTCATTATCAATTAAGCAGATAAAAGGCCTGGAGTTGATTTGAGGTGTCTTGTTTGCATTTGGAAGATTGAGGTGTGAACATACAACATGTGGTCAAAGGAACTCAGTATACAGGTCAAACAGGCCATCCTTAGGCTGCGAAAACAGAAAGAAAAAAAAATTGAGAAATTGTCACATGCAAAATCCACAGTTTGGTAAATCCTAAGAAAGAAAAAAAGGAAAGCAAGCATTGGTGAACTCAGCAACGAAAAAGGCTTGGAACATCCACAGACAACAACAGTGGTGGATGATCGCAGAATCATTTCCATGGTGAAGAGAAACCCCTTTGTAACAGCCAACTAAGTGAACTACACTCTCCAGGAGGTAGACGTATCAATATCCAAATCTACCATAAAGAGAAGACTGCATGAAAGCAAATACAGAGGCTTTACTGCAAGATGCAAGCCACTCATAAGCCTTAAGAATAGAAATGCTAGACTGGATTTTGCAGAAAAACATCTAAAAAAAAAGCCAGCACAGTTCTGGAACAGCATTCTTTGGACACCTGAAACCAAGATCAACCTGTATCAGAATGATGGAAAGAAAAAAGGATGGAGAAGGACTGGAACAGCTTATGATCCAAAGAACATCACATCATCTGTAAGACATGGTGGAGGCCGTGTGATGGCTTGGGCATGCATGGCTACCAGTGGCACTGGGTCTTTAGTGTTTCCTTATAATGTGACACAGGATGGAAGCAGCCGAATGAATACTGAGGTGTTCAGAGACGACATGTCAACTCAAATGTAGCCAAATTGATTGGGCGACATTTCATAATGCAGATGAACAATGACCCAAAACGCACAGCAAAAGCAAACCAGGACCTTATTAAAGCAAAGAAGTGGAATGTCTTGAACTCATGGACATGACCAGATGCTGGATTTCCTCCTTTTTAATGCTCTGCCAGGCCTTTACTGCAGCAGCTTTTAGTTGCTGTTTGTTTGAGGGAGTGAAATGCCTGCGCAATGGGGCTGAGATCAGGTGACTGGCTTGGCTATTTGAGAACTTCAGGCAGTCATTCCCTGCAAAGGGTTTTCAGCCAAGTATTAGAATTGAACATATTATTTGCAGTTATATTCATTTGTCCAATTACTTATAAGGCCCTGAAAGAAGGGGATTTTATACAATGATTTTGTTCTACCCATTGAATTAAAGCTGAAAGTCTGCACTTCAACTGCATCTGACTTGTTTCTTTTAAAATTTTAAAATGTATCGCGGCAATGTACAGAACTTCATTGTACAGACAATGTACAGACAAATTGAAAAACTTTGTCTCTGTCCAAATATTTATGGTCCTGACTCTGTGTGTATGTTTTTATATATATATATATATATATATCGGATTAGAAGAAGAATATACCTGAGTGAAAAGGAGAGGAACTTCATGCCTAATTTAACCTGTAAAGGATCATCAACATGAGTCATCAGCTGCTTGCTAAAATTGTTTGTAGCAATACCCATACTAAGGGGTAGTTAACCTGAAATATACAAGCAAAATATTCAGTTTTATAAGGTAAAAAGGGGGTGGAAAACCAGGATAGGATTTATTTACATATTTAGCCCAATAGGATGCATATAACCTGAAACATGACATTTAATACCACACACCCCTCCCCCCAAAAGGCAGCTAGGTTCCAGCACACAAAAGACACTGATACTACAATGCATGTCAAGTAGGGATGAGCAAATGAAGCTTCATGAACCATTTGTTATATTTTTTGACGCCAGTAGATGGTGCTCTTGGTTTGCTTAGTCCTTTTATGAACAGAGAGCGCCATCTAGTGCGGTCAGAAAATACAGCAAACGGTTCATGAAGCTTCATTTGCCCATCACTAAATGCCAAGCTCACCCACCATCCAGGCAGCTAAACCCGTCTTGCTAAAAATGTCAGTCACAGCACTGAGGATAAGGAAATCAACCTGCATGCTTCAGAGTAGCAAATTTATTGAAAAATGAAAGGTACAGCCAATGGCATGAATTATACTTTACTCCCCTGAAGTACATTACAATAAAACTTAGCTTGCTTAGATATCCTGTATGCACATGGAAAACACACTAACCAAAATAAAAATATTCTGGAAATAGTTTGGCTTGCCAAAAACATAAAATTATGTAAAATGGATGCTGACACTATATTAGAAAACTGGCAGTAAAATGTAACGTAAAAAAGATCTCCTCTTATAACCTGAATGCTAGACCAGTATTAAAAATACACACCACTGTCAGCTCCAATATCTTTTTCTCCAAAAACTTCATAATGTGCTTCCAGGCAAAATGGTTTCATGACCCTAATCTCATGTGCCTTTTTAAACCTTTAATTTCATATTTGAGAGTGCTTGTATGATCCTGTCATTTTATAGGGTTCTGTGCTAGTAACAGTCAACCACACCTGCAAGCAGATAGTCTGACATGCTAAACAGCGCCACCTTCACTGTCATGTGTGACTCCTCTGCCGCTAACAGAAATATTCTCCATTTTTCTACCCACAATGCACGAGCGTGTGTAAGGTGATGGCTTTACCTGTCATTGCAGGCAGTCGGATATGCAAGTTATCGTATAATGTCTGCCATAAATACTAATCAGTATTTATACCAGGAGCCACTGAAATATGGGAGTGAGCGATCAAATGCTTCATGTCATTTCCACCAATGAAATCGATGCTTAAGAAAGCTTGAAAACTGGGGTGGCTATGAAGTTTTTAAAACAAAATAAAACAAAACAAAAAACCTACTGCGTTAAAAATATATATACACACACACTAATAAAAATAGATGTACCCTCTTTTCCATCCAGAAGTTTCCATCAGGAATGCTAATGAATAAAGCATTATGCTATAATTCCTCCTCTAATAAGTAATCAAGCGCAGTGCATTGTTCCCAAGTCTTGTCTCCGTTGGCAAGAAACAAATGAACTGCGGTCAGGACCAGAGAAGTTCAGAAGTCTCAGGTCTGTCATGGCCCAGGTTAGACAGCCAGACCCACAGTGGGAGTTGTTTGGGCTTCTGTGCTACTCCTGCTTCACGCTGCATGATATGGGGACCCTCAGCAAGGGCTGGAGGGGGCAGTGGAGGAGCTGGTGTCAGGCACTGCCCCGGCTGGGCGGCTCCCAGACCTGCCGTCCGCTTGTCTTTGGGCGATAGCGGCTGCTGAGTGTCTGCACTTCGGTGAAGAGCACTGGCAGGCAAAGTACTTGCTCTTGATCTCCCAGAAGTGATTACCGTAGTCAAAGCTAAGGAAAACACAGAGAATTGTGTGCGTCATCTGTGGCCAATAATTCCGGTATATTCATTACATTAGACTCATTACATGTATTTAGTTAACAGATGCTTTAGTCCAAAGCGACATGCAAGTGAAGATCAGAGTAGAGTTAGGATTAGCCAGGGTCCCTGAAGCAGTTGGAATTAGGGCCTTGTTCATGAGATCCAAATGAAGTCTCTCTGCCAGTCAAGAAATTTGAACTGGCAACCTTCTGATCATGGGCATCCCATAAACCTGAGAAATATTTCCGCACAGATCCAGTGAAAATGGCTTCTGTCACCTGGTGTTTGGCAGAAAGGTCTTACCCCAGCTCTTCTCCGGCATTGATGTTCTTGCTCGCGAAGAATGCGATGTGCGGGAAGCGGAGATCCTGGTGCGTGGTGAACACTCGCACAGGAAACAAGTTCGGCTCGCACATGTGGTTGATGAATCTGCTGATGTTGCCGTAGAATCGGGCGTCGACACAGTAGACGTCGCCTACCTGCGAGGGCAACGGCTGGGTAAGCGAGAGTACGAACTGTGGAGATTCAAGATCTACCTCCAGGACCGAAGCAACCCACAGCCTCAGCTTTTATGAAGCAGACTTTCCGAAGATACACCGAGTTGCTTTCTGATAGGGTTTTGACAAATATGGGCTGTCACAGGGAAAGACCAAGCCAGCTTAGTAAGTCTACCTCAGCATGGCTATTATGCAAGATATGATAAAGGTCACCCTATACATGTTTTACCAGATAGACATAAGTATTCAGGCTGAAGCGATGCAGCAAAGCAAATCCGTATCTCCAACGTAACATTCCAGATATTTCTTTAAGGACTTCAAAGTAACACTTGAAAAAACGGAAAGGCAATACTTCAAAAACCTTTGTGAGCTATAAAGTTTGGCTGAAAAAGCACCGGGTAGCAGCAAAATGCTGACACGGCGAAATCATGCATACGGGCCTCTCACAGGGAAAGCTTTGTTAACATACTTTATCACCACGACTGCGTGTTACAGGAGAGCTATTTGCTGTGCAGGGCTTGCAGCAAGAGTAACAGATAAATAAGCCAGTCAGAAACCAGGAGCGATGCCAGGAGAGATGGGGCGAGATGGGAAACTCAAAGTAAACAAAGCTCTGCTCTTACTTTCAAAGGTGAAGAGGTCACATCCCTTGCATTACATTGAATATAGCATTTTAGTTCCTGTAGGCAAATTAAGAGTTGGCTATTTTGTGAAAAGGTTCTGATGTACATTTCGGGGAAAAAAGTCTTAAGACCATTTATTTCTCAAACAAACCTTTTATGAAAAAGGACCGAATAAAAGCTACCTGCACTACAGAAACAACAGAAGCCCAATCTGTACAGCGCACTCTCCTTAGAGTGCTACAAAGCAAGCTGTGGACAAGTCTGGGATTCTCCAGTATTTCCCGCCGGACCAACACTCTCAGGAAACGGGTGCAAACAGAAATGGACTTCAGCCTAATCAATAAGTCATGCTATCTGAAGGAACAGGAGAACAAAGGCAGAGCGTAAACCAATTTAAAGGCCCCGAAGTGAGCAAAACAATAAAATCTCATTCAAAAGGTGAAGACTAAATCGTTGCCGAGTTACCTACCTGGATGTTAGAAAACACCAAAAACTGCTCATGCCTAAAACTACCCTTTAAACATATTTTGACAGTCTGTATGAAAAAAAATCTTCTCCGCTGCATGACAGCTGTGTCTATTTGGCAGACACTTGTACTCCACGTAGTTAGGTAGATGATGTAATCTGGGGCCACAGGCTGGTTAGCTGGAAGTATGGGCTTAAGAACCCCCCCCAAACAGATAAGTACCTTATTGTCCAGGTTGAACAAGTACGAGTCATCTTCCCTGACATCAGCTTCAGCATCAGAAATGATCTCTCCCACATACCTACACGCAACAAAAACAGCACAATCCTATCAATGATACTAACAATGTATATCACTCTGCAATGAAAATGCAAGAAAATCAAGATGCTAGTCTTGGATACTACGTAGCAGGAAGAGACTGAAGAGGATGTACTAAAATGTAACCATGAAAATCATGTATAACAGTGATGTATAATGCTAGCTTCGTCAGTAAATCCTTGATTTTAATTTGAACACAGACACATGCATCTGTTACTCCTCTTATCTACGAGGCCTTCAAATAAACTACTAAAAATTCTCCTTCAAAAGCAAACTCCCAAAAAACAAAATACAGACTCAGATGTGATCATTTCCATCTCATCATCTGAAGTTGTCAGAAGCTGTGATTCCAGGTGGTCCAGTACATTCAACACGGCCGAGCCTGATGGAGACTCACTCGCACACGAAAGCTCCCTGGGGGATATCCTGCAGCGCCTGCACCCCCCAGCCCATGCTACTTGTGCGGAAGAGCTTCAGCCGGACCCTGGGAGTAAACAAGCCGACGTGGTGCTCAGTCACTGCCGCTCTTAGGTTAAGCGCCTTAGACATACGCGGCTCTCAATCCACTCAAGCTACAGCAAGCAGCACACTGACAGAATGGCGGAAGAATTCACTCTGTTATAACGGCAAATATTTCCTGGTCAACTTCAAAGAGCACAGGCCCTGCTGAGATGCAGCGGAGCTCACCTGATGAGCATTAATTGCACAGGACTCATGGGTGAGTCATTGGTGGGGGGGTGGGGGGGGGGGGGCCTTACCGGAGCCCGTTCTGCACCACACGGTTCTTGCAGGTTCTCCAGCAAGAACATGCATGGTTGCACTCGAAGATCAGTGGTGGTTCCTCCCGGCTGAACTCACTCAGCAGCCGACCCTCCTGGTCACACGGACACGCAAAATGGGCTTAATGGACGCCAGCCTTACTGCTGTGGGATGGTCAAGCGAGTTTCCGGCAAAGCAAATACTGAGAAGCATAAGGACATTTCCATGCACAACAAAACAAGAGAAAAAGAAATCAAAACAGTATTATATGACCTTAAACCGACGAGAATGCTTCCAGGCAACCTGATCCATGTAGAGCCGCTGTGGGGGGGGGTTTTTGTGATGACGTCTCAGTCGGCCAATAATAATGCGGTGGTTCTCAACCCCAGTCCTGAGGACCCACTCTTACTGGCTGATTGAGAGGCCATGCCAGAAACCCACACCCACAGCAGCTCTCCCTGGATCAGGTTCCCCACCCGCAGCTTACGTTTAATAAGATTTTATTAAACTGAATTTTACCTCTCAGTGGGATGTGAAACTTCAATAACCAACAGGCTATACAACCCCTCATCAGCCTCCTAAGATCTGACCTTACATTTAAAACTTGCCAGTACAAGGTCACGATGTTACAAATAAGATCACATCTAAAGGTGACAGTGTTTTTGGTGGCTTAGCTCGCCTGTATCTGACTTTAAGGCATCATAACAGTGTAGCTTAGGGACGGCCAACTTGCCCAGTGACTAAGGCCTAAACTGGTGGCTGCCTTACCCTGTCGTACCAGCAGCCCAGGCTGAGCTGGCCGCACATGCAGTGAGCAGAGGAACAGTCGTCTTTGCACACGCAGTACTAAAAGATGACAGGAAAGACCGGCTGTAAACACAAGCAGAGCCACTCAAAGAAATAAAGGACATCACAATACACTGCATTAGACCTGATGAGGCCCAAAATTAAACACGGAGCAACATTAACGACGCAAGGATGACTTTGGTACCTGCAGGTGGGTGATGTTCTTGTCGATGTTCAGTGGCGAGGTCACGCAGTTGTCTGGCATGTACCTGTAGTTGTCTGGACAGGGCTCAGAGTCCACTGCATTCACGCACGGGATTGGAACACTCTCATATCCCCGTGAGATGTCCCTGGAAGGAGGAGTGAGACACGAAACATGAAGGTCACACGGTACTTTGCTTTAAAAAAACAACACAACAAAAAATAGACATTATTACTTCATTCATTCTGAATCAATTCTTAAAATAACTGCTGCTAAAACAGCGGTAGGAGGTGGCATGACGCCACCCAAAATGCAACAGCAAGGTCTGAAGGCCCGCCCAGTCTGTGACTGACAGCCAGACAACCTGCTGAGGAGCCTCTCCTGCAGGTGTCCCACGCTACTCCCCGCCTCTTTCAGTCTCTTATTGGTCTGCAGAGCCAACCACACCAAGGAACCCGGACTGCAGCATTCC
>JAODJW010000089.1:34720-47651 GCA_026777045.1 Hyperopisus bebe
AAATATTAGTTCAATGATTCAAAGGAAAGCAAAATCTTAAAACATTTTTCAGTTCATACAGTGAATCTTTGAGTTTGAAAAGAAGAATGTGAATACTGCTATTTTTTTGAACAGCCTAATATTCCCGTTCCTTCATTTTCTATAAAGGAATAACACAAATGTGATGAATTTCTCTTCTTGTTTTGATTTGGAATAGAATTTGTAGTGATCCCAATGCATTTGCTTGTATGGAAATAAAAACTATTATAAGGATTTTCAGCTTTATTCACTTTTTTAGACATACTGCTATTATTCTGCACACAACTGTAGATGTTCGATAATCGCTATTAACTCTTGTAGCGCCATACTACAGATTTAAATCCCATGATGTGTAATGGCTGAAGTCTTATGACTGCACTCGTCCTGTGAGCGAAAAGTCGCATGATCTGTTTTAAATCATAACGTTCCCCTAGATCTGCTATATATAAAAGACACTAACTGTTGATCGCATAGAACACAAGAAATATCGGTGTCACGCCCGGCTCGTCTGATCCTCGTGTGTGCCACGCCCCCCTCATTACCTAGTGTTACTTCCCGATTGTTATTACCTGTCACCTGTTATTTTTTACCTATCCTGTGTATTTAGTCCACGTCTGAGTCAGTATTCCCCAGATCCGTCATTGATGTTGTCCGCCGTATTGTCCTCTCTGCTCTGAATAAACCCCGTTTGCCTGTATTTACAGCTCGACTTGCCTGCTTTCCTGCTGGCCCGCACGCCGACATAACAGAATGACGGATCTCCGCAACGACTCACTGCAGCAGGCCGATGACCAGCGGATCGTCCTGCTGCAAGAGGTGATCTACTGGTTAAACTAGCCGGAGGTCCGGAATACTGGACTTAGCCAGCCGGAGTCGGACTCTCCTGCAGGAGATCACCCCCCTCACGGAAAACCTCCAGCTGCTGACAGAGAAGGTAACGGAGAGACGGCTCCAGTTGCTCGCTCTCCGTCGCAGCCAACCCGCCAAAGTGGAAAAAAGAAGAGACGCAAGGGGAAAGGATGGGAACAAGCCCCGACGATCTGTTTGAGGGCTTGTTTTCTCTCCGCAGTCTCTCTTCCTGCTGAATGTCCCGATTCAGCAGCCTGCGGGGATCACCACAGCTGCGCAGCCACCATCACCACCAGCCTCCATATTCCAGGGTGGCCACCTGGAATATGTGGGGATCAGGGCAGTCTGGGACATAATTCCCTGGATCCCCAAGACCCTTAAAGGGGCGACACCAGCTCGCCCGGCGCCAATCCTGGCTCCCATCCCTGACCTGCCTGTGCCTGACTTGCCAGCGCCACCTGACCTGCCCTGTCCGTCCCGCTTAATTCCCTGGCGCCACGTGTCCTGTCCATCCTGCTTATTCCGGCAGCTGTCGTACCGCACAGTGAGGTTCCTGCTGGGGCAGCTGCTGCTGAGGCACTCCCTGCTGGCCACCTGCTGAGTCGGTAGTACCTGCTGCCGCCGCTACGCCTGCAGCCCTCCTGCCTGCTGCCGCCGCTACGCCCAAGGTCCAGGCGCTGCCTCCGCCTGCCACTATGCCCAAGGTCCCGGCGCTGCCTACAGCCCCGCCTCCGCCTGCCGCTACGCCCAAGGTCCCGGCGCCGCCTACATCCCCGCCTCCCCCTGCAGCTACGCCTGGGGCTCCTGCACCAGCCCCGCCTCTGGCTGTGCCTGAGGCTCCTGCTATGGCCCAGCCTCTGCCTGCAGCTACGCCCGGGGCTCCTGCACCGTCCCCGCCTCTGGCTATGCCCGCGGCGGCCCCTGCTACGGCCCCATCTGCTGCCGCCGCTCTGCCCGAGGCAGCCCTTGCTGCGGCTCCGCCCGTCCTGCCCATCTCACTGACTCCGCCTGTCCCACCTGTCTTGCCTGCAGCCTGCTTGCTGATCTCGCCCGCTGTCCCGGCTCCACCTGCAGCTACACCTGAGGTTCCGGGTGCTCTGCCTGTCTCTGCTCCACCCATCTCTGCTCCTAGGCCTCCACCCGAGGCCCCAAACTGCCGGACCGATGCTCCTCCCTCCATAGTGGAGTCGGAGGAGGATCTACTGTAGAATGGGACCCCTTGGGGATCTACCTCCTAGGCCCCAAAAACTCTGGGGTCAGAGGGACTCCTCTACCATCCCCCCAGCGTGGTGGAGCCAAACCGGGTCTCCGTCTGTCCGTGTCTCGGAGACGGAGAGGACACAGATGCAGGGACCGGGCTTCCCCCTCCTGCCTGCCTGTGCCAGTGTCCCCTCCTGCTCCCTCCGTATCTCCTCTGTCGGTCCCTCCGTCTGTCTCTTTTTCCCGTCCGCCCGTGGCCCCTGTGGCTGCCTTCCCTTGCCTGCCTGGGTTCCCTCGGGCTCCCCCTTGTCTTCCTGCCTTTGTTCCATCTCCTTCCTCCGTCCCTCCTGTATCTGCTCCTCGTCCCTCTGTGTCTCCTCTGTTCACTCCTGGTCCTTTTGTTCCCCCGTTTTCTGTTCCCTCTGTGTCTCCTTTCCTTGTCTGCCTGTCTGCGTTCCCTGTTCTGTGTCAGGTGTTGTCTTGGCTGTTGCCCCTGTGCCTGTTTTGTGTTTCCGTCCTGTTTCTGGTGCCCCATTGATGATCTTGTTTTTGTCTTCCAGGTCCTGTTCCCCCGGTCTCGTCTTCTTGACCGTCGTCTCCCCTGAGGCGCACCCGGAGCGCGCGCCTTTGGGGGGGGGGGGGGGGTTCTGTCACGCCCGGCTCGTCTGATCCTTGTGTGTGCCATGCCCCCCTCGTTACCTCATGTTACTTCCCGATTGTTATCACCTGTCGCCTGTTATTTTTTACTTATCCTGTGTATTTAGTCCGGGTCTGAGTCACTATTCCCCAGATCCGTCATTGATGCTCCGCCGTATTGTCCTGTCTGCTCCGAATAAACCCCGTTTGCCAGTATTTATGGCTCAACTTGCTTGCTTTCCTGCTCGCCCGCACGCCGACATAACAATCGGAAGGACAGTACAATTTACTTTGTATAACTTGATCATCAATAAGAACAGACATACATTCGTGCTTGTTGATGACTAATAAAGGTAAGACAATTATTGTTTAACTTTATACTATATAGTGCTTTACATTAACAAAAAAGAACCGAACTTGATTAGGCCTAATTTTACTTTTAAATGAACCAATAAGATTGATCGTTTTAAATTAATGAAACAGAAACTACGACTTGCATCCATGTAATAATTTGAACAGTATATTATTTTGTGTATAATTATAAATTATAAAAATTTTAGCTTAATTGAAGAAGGGCTTTCATTATTTATTTAGAGTGATGGCTCCCACAACAAGCCATAAGAGTTACACTGCGGAATATAAACTAAAGGTAATATCCTTTGTGGAGGAAAACAGCAACAGAGCAGCGCAAAGAGAATTTGGCGTAAGTGAGAAGCTGGGGTGTGACTGGAGAAAAGTGAAAGACTCTCTCCACGTAATGAAAAGACTAAAGAAAGCCAATTGCGGGCATAAAGCCAGATGGCCCATTCTTGAACAAAAACTCTGCAAGTGGGTTTTAGAACAAAGAGCTCAAGAACGAGGATTGTCAACGCTTGAAGTTCGCCCAGACGATGGCGAGGAAAATTTCAAGGTGGCCCATCCTGGTCAGAAATCGAAATTTTAGGAACAAGAATAGATTAAGGAGTATTGTTAATACATGTAGCAAAGTTGCAGGATTAGACCTAAATGACTTATCGGTTTTATTTAAGGCCAGGACTTTGAAAAAGGCCCGGTCAATTGTGTGTGACCCTAGCCATCCCTTATCAAGGGAGTTCATGCTGCTTCCATCTGGCCGGAGATATAAATTACCAAAATGTAGGACAAATAGGTTTAAAAATTATTTTATTCCAAGTGCCATTGGTTTGTTAAATCAATGTGACTTTTAATTGTTTTTACTGTAAACATGTTCTCTGTTGTTTAACTTCAACTTCAACTTCCATTTCATGAAAAGAAATCAACTAAGCATGAGGGCACGTATGACAATGTGTCAGAAACTTCCTGCTGATTTTGAGAAAAAAGTGATAAATTTCAGGAATTTTGTAAAAGCAGAAGCATGATGAGACCCTCGACCACATATTAAACATGGAGGAAGTTCCTCTAACATCTGATATTCCCCTTAGTCGGACCGTGAAGGAAAAGGGAGATAAAATGATAAATGTTCGCACAACAGGACATGAAAAGTCACATTTCACTGTCGTTCTCACATGTTGTGCGGATGGAATGAAACTACCTCCGCTCATTATATTTCAAAAGAAAACAATGCCAAAGGAATCGTTTCCTTCAAGTGTCGTCATTTACACTAACAAGAAAGGTTGGATGGATGAGACAATGATGGAATTCAAATCAAATCACTTTATTGTCACATCATGTTACTGGCACATTGGTACAGTACACATGAGTGAAATTCTTGTATGCTAGTTTCACAAGCAGTAGTGGTGTGCAAAATATAAGAAATAAATTTTAAAAAAAAAATGTGCATGAATAGGTATGAATCCAAGGTATATGTATTCAAATGTATGCATTAGCATATGTACAAGTATAAGAATGGATGTACGTCATAGATAAGTACAAAATATACATATATAATATACATATTCTGGCTGCAACGATGTTTCTCTAAACATCCTGATGGATTTTTTAAATCTAAGAAGGCTATACTCATCATGGACAGCATGACAGTGTACTTTACCGACACGATAAAGAAACCCATAAAAGCAATGAACTGCATCCCCGCTATAATTACCTGACTAAAAATTTGCAACCTTTGGATATTTCGGTCATTTGGATCTTCAAAGCTGTACTCAGATGTCAGTGGGAGACCTAGATGACCGATGGGGAACATAACTTCACGGATACTGGACGTATGCGACGTGCAACCTTTGCACAAGTAGCTGAGTGGATCAGCTTAACATGGGATACCATAAGCATTAAAACAATAACATCCGGCTTCAGAAAAGCAAAAATAGCAGAAGGATGGGAAGAGGAAGAAGAGGAGGAAGACGAAGACGTACAATACCGGGATATTTTGGCACCAGTAGCTCAGCTATTTCAGAGTGACACTGAGAATGTGGACTTTGACGGCTTTACTGACACAGAGTGTCACACCCCGATCGTGCCGATCCTCCTGTGCCACGCCCCCTTCATTAACCTCATGTCGATTCCTAGTGTTTTGCAGCTGTTTCCAATTGTCTGTATTAGTTCGTGTATTTAAGTCCACGTCAGAGTTTGTTTCCCTAGTTCTGTCGTTGTATAGTTGTGTAGTGTAGTGGAGCATTTTGTTCTTGTCCTCCCTGTTATACCCTTGCATTCCCCGATTAAATCCTTTTATTTAATCCCGTTCCGGCCTCCCTTTGCCTGCTTCCCTGGTCCGTGTTCTACGCGTCATGATAGAATGACAGAACTCGAAAGGAAGACACCTCGGATGTCAGAGGAGTAATACCTCAGCTGCACGGATGAGGTAATATATCGGCTCGCTCCGCCTGAAGTTCAGGAGTATTCCCTGCTTCAGGCTTTAGCCTACCGATGCAGGGACTTATTGGAGGCGATGTCCCTGCCCGGAGACGTGCACCAGGCCAGAGAGGTATGTGAGAATCTGCGGCGGCTGAGACGCGAGGTTGCCAAGGTGAACTTAAAGCAAGAAGCCTCGGCTCATGGCTTGCATAATGGTCAGCTGTCGGAGCTGTCAGAGGTGCCCGTAACAACGCTAAAAGCGGCAAACAAGAAGTGGAGAAGACGGAGACAGGAAGACGCACCGTTAATCCGGTGGTTTTCGCGCCTGCTGCTGCTTCCCCCGACTGTTCGCCCGCCGCTTCGCGCTGTGCGCCCCTTTTCCGGGATGCGCCTGGCCCTTAAAGGGGCCAGGTCCATTTGGGCCACTATCCTGCGGGTTCCCTGGTTCCGGAAGCAGAACCACCCAGTGGTTCCCGTGCCGGCTGTTTCCGCAGCTCCCCCAGTGGTTCCCGTGCCAGCTGTTTCTGCAACTCCCTCAGTGATTCCCTTGCCGGCTGTTTCTGCAAATCCCCCAGTGGTTCCCGTGCCAGCTGTTTCTGCAATGCCCTCAGAGGTTCCCGTGCCTGCTGCAACGCCCCCAGTGGTGCCCCCTGCTGGTGCTGAGCCAGTGGTTCCTGCGGGACCACCTGCTTCACCGGCCGAGGCTCCAGCCGCTCTGCCCCCCGTGGATCCTGCTCCAGCCACATCGCCACTCCCCGAGGCCCCTGCAGCGTCCCCTGAGGGCCCTGCTCAGCCCACAGCGGTCCCAGAGGTCCCTGTGCTGCCCCCTGCTGGTGCTGAATCAGTGGTCCCAGCGGCGTTCCCCGAGGCCCCTGCGGTGTTCCCCGAGGCTCCGGACAGCCAGACCGATGTTCCTCCCTCCGTTGAGGAGACAGAGGAAGAGCTGGAGTGGGATCCCTCGGGGATCTTCCTGACTTTCCCCATGACTTCCCCAGTGACTTCCCCCGTGACCTCCCCAGTGACTCCTATACCCTTGCCCCAGCGCGAGAAGTCCCGGCCAGGTCCCCGCCTCTCGGTCTCCCGTAAAGGGAGGGTACACCTACACTGGGGTCAGGTCCCACCCGCCCTGCCCCCTGGCTCGTCTTCGGTTCCCCTGGCTGCGGCTCGGCGGTCACCTGCGGGTCCTCCAGCTCCCACTCGGCGGTCGCCTGTGGTTCCCCTGGCTTCGGCTCGGCGGTTGCCTCCGGTTCCTCCTTCGGTGCTCCGTCGGTTGGCTGTTGTCCCGCCTCCGGCGCTTCGTAGGTCACTTGCGGGTCCCCCATCTCTGGCTCGGCGGTCGCCTGTGCCTTGGCCGACAGCGGCTACGCCTTCCTCTGCCCCGGCTACTGCTCCCTCCTCCCCTTTCGCTTGGGTCCCCTTCCTCTCCCTCCTTGCCCCATCCATCAGTCCCTCTGCCCTCCTCCTCCCCGCCTGCGGCGTTTCCTCTGGCTCCCCCCTCGTGCTCGCTGAGGGTCCCTCCAGCTTTGGCCTCGCGGTTGTCGGCTGCCCCTGTGGCTTCCGCCCTTCGCCTGCCTGGGTTCCCTACAGCTCCCCGTTTCCCCCTGCCCTTTGCCTTCATGCCCCCTGCCTTTGTGCCCCCTGTGTTTGTCCCTGGTCCCTCTGTGTCTTTCGGTCCCTTTGTGCCCCCTGTGTCTGCTCCTCGTCCTCCTGTTTCTCCTTCATTCCTCCCGTTGGTGTTCCCCCTGTGTCTCCTGTGTTGCTGCCCCTGTGCCTGTTGGCTTTTCCGGTAGTTTGTCGTTTGTTGTCTGAGTGTCTGTCTCTGTGTCTGTTCTTTGTGTCTGTCTTGTTCCCTGTGCCCGGTTGATTTTCTTTTTGTTTTCCTGGTCTTGTGTCCCTGGTTCCTTCCGTCCGCTCCCCTGGGGCGAACCCGGTGTGCGCGCCTTTTGGGGGGGTTCTGTCACACCCCGATCGTGCCGATCCTCCTGTGCCACGCCCCCCTCGTTAACCTCATGTCGATTCCTAGTGTTTTACAGATGTTTTAAAGTTTGTTTCCCTAGTTCTGTCATTGTATAGTTGTTTAGTGTAGTGAAGTGTTTTGTTCTTGTCTTCCCTGTTATGCCCTTGCGTTCCCTGATTAAATCCTTTTATTTAATCCCATTCCTGCCTCCCTTTGCCTGCTTCCCTGGTCCGTGTTCTACGCGTCATGACACAGAGAATTAAGACATTTAACACTGAAAATTCGAATTAGTAGATTTAAACTGCCAAAGCCCTTTTTATCAATAGTGCTTTTCTGGATGAAAACCTATTAAAATATTAAACTTTTAGTTGTATATGTGTTCCTTTCTAGCCGCATCTTATACAAAGGAGCGACTTATATATGTTTTTTTCCAAAATTTTTGGGGTTTTAGGTAGTTGATGTGACATAGCACAAAAAATATGGAAGATAGATAGATAGAGGGATTATTACAAAACTGACTGGAAGCTGACGTTGTTACAATCTTATTTTTCAGGAACTGATAGCTGTGGGGGTGGAGTTGGGTGATTGTATGGGGGCACGATGAGGCTGATGTATTTGCTCGTGAGTCTTTTAGGGAATGTCATGCTCAGGTTCAGATGCATCAGAGAGTAAGGGAGATGGAGCACTCGACTCACAAGCAGGACAGCATCCAGCACTGGTTTCCACAGGGCACAGTGGCAAAGAAACTTCTTGATTAATCCTGTGGGTTTGTGGGGTGACAAAAAGCAATGAGCAGTTTGTGTGATCTGTAGGGATGCACTAAGCATGTACTAGCTTACTCCTCAACCCAAGAAAATTCTAGGTACAAGATACTTTTTTCATCACATACATGGGTTTACAAGTAAAAATGTAGTGAAATGTACCCTGAATGACCCTTAGACTGTGCAAATAAAAAAATTTAAATAAAAAAAGGTCAGTCCCAGAGCTATCAGGACCCTTTAAGTCCATCCAATTGGCTCATTTTGAAAACTGTTCCAGGGGAAGGCAGTGTCTTGCTTTTGGTTTGCATAGTTACATAGATTCCTTTCAGAAGGCTAAGTAAGCAAAATCTGAAGCTGCTATACTCAAGAGACACAAAAGATTTTATGGGCAGAGATTAGACAAATTTTTGCATTGCCCCAGTGCCATTTACATTTACATTTATTTAGCAAAACCATTTGTCCAAAGTGACGTACAAGCAATACAGATAATACTGCACAGGCATACAGCTGTCAACTATGCAAAAAGGCTGAGCTTTCAACAAATGACCAGTAACAAGTGAAATTTATACTCACACCAAGGGCTGTATAATTCATTGCAATAACGACAAAGTCAAAGAAAAGTGCAAAAGTATAAAGATGTGTACAATATAGAAGAGGCCAGCTAGGAGAGCCATTTTTGAAGCCAGTAAGAGGAAAAGCTTTTTTATAAGCATGGTCATGTCTCACATGGCAGGCTGGGAAACAATGAGAGAACATGCAAGGAGGAGAAAACTGTGGTCAGACATTTCATACTGAGCTTTTTGGTGTGTTCACTTAGCTGTTGGATCCTCCCCCCAGTGCGCTCACTGGCGCTGATGCCCTCAAACCCGAGATGCGGGCCAGATGACAGAAGCAGATGATGGCCCTGAGTCAGCCCCTGAAACCCATCTGTCTGTGCTGCATGGCTTGTGCTCAGCCTGGGTACGTCAGGCTTAGGTGTTGTGGAGAGGGCATCCTGCAGCTAGGCTGCCTGCCCTGGCTACTATGAGCGTGAAAGCAGTGTGTTAGTTCCCTACGCACAGCTCCCAGTCATCCATCTACATATGCAGGATTCATAGTACCATTACTAATAATGGGCTCTTATGCCATTTAAAGTTGTATACGGAAGTCCCTCAGTACCTGCAGGGGACTGGTTCCAGGTCCCCCTACAGACACTCAAATCCACAGACGCTCAAGACCCATGTTTAAATTGATGTAGTATTTGCATATAACCTACACATATCCTACTATCTCTACATCATCTCTAGTATACTAAAGTAGCATAAATCTGTACTACACCTAATATAATACAAATAACAAAATACATCAGCCAAAAATGACTTGATAATGTAAAATAAAATCCGGTTTTCTCCCTTCACTCTAAAGACTTGGTATCATATACCAAATTATAACCAGTGTCCTTCATTATCAGCACAATAAATTGTAGGTAACCCAGATAGGAGAGTGTCTCTGGCAATCAATACAGCCAACCTGCACGCTAGGAGCGGAAAAAATAATGGACAGTCTACCCAAAATGAGAGAAAATCAGAGTAGTGCATAGCACATGTCAATTTCATGTTTTACTTTTTGGAATTTTCTGGCAGTTTTTTTTTTTAACCTGAATGTGTTCCGAGGTAACTGATTGCCTCTCCTGGAGCCGACACCTTATCGTGGTGGAGGGGCTTGCGTGTTCCAATGATCCCAGGACCTAAGTTGCCTGGGGCTTTGTGCCCCTGGTAGGGTCACCCAAGGCAAACAGGTCCTGGGTGAGGAACCAGACGAAGTGCAGCTCACAAGACCCTAATGAAGAAAAAAATATTGGAACCACAGTTTCCCTTGCCCGGACGCGGGTCACTGGGCCCCCCCTGGAGCCAGGCCTGGGGGTGGGGCTCCATGGTGAACACCTCGTGGCCAGGCCTGTACTCATGGGGCCTGGTCGGGCACAGCCCGAACAAGGCACGTGGATCCCCTCTCCAATAGGCTCACCACCTATAGGACGGGCCATAGGGATCGGGTGCGATGTGAGCTGGGCTAGTGGCGGTCTGATCCTCAGCTGCAGAAGCTAGCTCTAGGGACATGGAATGTCACCTCTCTGATGGGGAAAGAGCCTGAGCTGGTGCACGATGTTGTGAAGTTCCGACTAGATATAGTCGTGCTCACCTTGACAAGCACGGCTTGGGCTCCGGAACCAGTCTTCTTGAGGGGGGTTGGACCCTTTTCCACTCTGGAGTTGCCTACGGGGAGATTGCCCAACGAGTCTACATGTGTTTTGTGGACTTGGAGAAGGCATTTGACCGTGTCCCTCGGGGAGTCTTGTAGGGGGTGCTCTGGGACTATGGTATGCCAGGCTTCCTTTTAAGGGCTGTTTGGTCCCTGTATGACTGGTGGCAGAGCCTGGTCCACATGGGCAGCAATAAGTCGGACTTGTTTTCAGTGAGGGTTGGACTCCGTCAGGGCTGCCCTTAGTCACCAATTCTGTTCATAGTTTTTATGGACAGAATTTCTAGGCACAGCCAGGGCATTGAGGGTGTCTGGTTTGGTGACCTCAGGATTAGGTCTCTGCTTTTTGCGGATGATATGGTTCTGTTGGCCTCATCAGACTGTGACCTTTGACTCTCACTGGAGCAGTTCGCAGCCGAGTGTGAAGCGGCTGGAATGAAAATCAGCACCTCCAAATCCGAGACCATGGTCCTCAGCCGGAAAAGGGTAGAGTGCTCTCTCCGGGTCGGGGATGGGGTCCTCCCCCAATTGGAGGAGTTTAAGTATCTTGGGGTCTTGTTCACGAGTGAGGGGACGATGGAGCGGGAGATCGACAGGTGGATCGGTGCGGCATCTGCAGTGATGTGGGCGGTGCATCAGTCTGTCATGGTGAAGAAAGAGCTGAGCCAAAAGGCAAAGCTCTCAATTTACCAGTCGATCTATGTTCCTCCCCTCACCTATGATCACGAGCTGTGGGTAGTGACCGAAAGAATGAAATCATGAGTGCAAGCGGCCGAAATGAGTTTCCTCTGCAGGGTGGCTGGGCTCTCCCTTCAAGATAGGGTGAGGAGCTCGGTCATTCGGGAGGGACTCAGAGTAGAGCCGCTACTCCTCCGCATTGAGAGGATCCAGATGAGGTGGCTCGGGCATATGATTAGGATGCCTCCTGGACACCTCCCTGCTGAGGTGATAGGGCATATCCCACTGGGAGGAGGCCCTAGGGAAGACCCAGGACACGCTGGAGGGGCTATGTTTCTCAGCTGGCCTGGGAACGCCTCAGGATTCCCCCAGAGGAGCTGGATGAAGTGGCCGGGAGAGGGAAGTCTGGGTTTCCTTACTGAGACAGCTGCCCCCACGACCTGACTTTGGATTAAGCGGGAGATGATGGATGGATGGATGGTAACTAATTGCATTTAGAATCGTGTCCAAAGATAAAGCAAACTCAGCTGCCCTGTACTGGTATGTGACATGAACCTCCTGTATTCTGCACATGTATGCGGTAGGTTGGCAAGACCTTTCTTACTAAAAGGAACATGCCCTTAAAAACTTAAAAAATAAAATCATCTGGGAAGGCTTTGCCTATTCATCCAGAAGAGCATTTGTGAGGTCAGGCATTGGTGTTGGATGTGAAGGCTTGGCTCACAATGTCCATTTCAGTTAATTCCAAACATGTTTCATGGGATTGAAGTCATGGCTCTGTGTGTCCAGTCAAGTTCTTCCACACCAAACTCACCCAACCACGTTTTTAAGGATCTTGCTTTGTGCACTGGGGCACAGTTATGCTGGGACAGAAAAAGGTTTTACCCAGTCAGACAAGTAACGTTCTCCTGGCATCTGCCAAACCCAGACTCCATCAGACTGACAGACAGAGATGCATGACTTCTGCATGACACATTTCCACTGCTCCAGAATTCAGAATGGCGGTGCATTACACTGCTGCATCGTATGCTTAGTAATGTGAGGTTTGTATGCAGCTGCTCGGCCATGGAAGCCCATTCCATGAAACTCCCTGCACAGTTTTTGTGCTGGGGTTAATGCCAGAGGAAGTTTTTAACTCTGCAGTTATTGAATCAACAGAGCATTGTCGACTTTTACACACTATGCACCTCAGCAATCAGCAACTATTTGCAAATACGTCCTATGACAGTACTATGCATGAATTTACTGAGCTCTTCAGAACAACCCATTCTGTTACAAATGTTTACAAACCTAACTGCATGGCTAGGTGCTTGATTTTATACACCTGTGGCAATGGGTCTGAATCTTATTTTGATGTTATGGGGATTTTTTCATTCCACAGAAGGGGAAATTCAATTTTATAACAATCTGTGACTGCAATCAAAAAACTAAAAATGCCAAATGACTTGTATTTTGTTTGGTTATTTATGGTTAGGTTTGGGCTGGGTAGGTTTTAAGGTTGTCATTGTTGGGATTAGGGTTTTGCCCTTAGAAATGGATGGATGGTCCACACAAAGATGTGAGTCTGTGTGTGTGTGTGTGTGTGAGAGAGAGAGAGAAGGAGAGAGAGAGAGAGAGAGAGAGAGATCGAGATCTAGTATGTGCCTTGTAAAGACCAGCATCCCATCCAGGCTGCTCCTTAGGATTGGCTCCAGGCTATGGACTGAATGTTACTGATTGAATAATAAAGATGCAAATAAAACACATGGAATATTTTCAACTGAATTTGTTCTTTTGAAATTTATTTTGAGGCAAAATTAAATTAACTGAATTCATGTGGTTGAAT
>JAODJW010000089.1:63938-85556 GCA_026777045.1 Hyperopisus bebe
AGAGGTTTTAAAATTGTTTACTTTTAAACTGTTCATTTAGTCTCTTTTATTTTAACTTGTAGCCCTTTGAGATCTTCGGATGTAAAGGGCATTATAAATAAAATGTATTATTCTTATTATTCTTATTATTATTATTATTATTATTATTATTAATAAAAGGTATGTTTGGAGGAGTGAAGGTAAGGCTTTCAAACCTAAGTACATCATCACTGAAGATGTATGTTGTATAATCATTCCATCCTGGATTCAAATAAATCATTAAAAGTCCAAAATTAGTGACAATTATACCCCTGAGCACAACTGTATTTGTCATAAAACAAATTTTCTCAGTTTCAACATTTGATATATCTTTTATTTCTCATTAAACGAGTTTATGTGATTTTCAGATCATTGCATTCTGTTTTGTTTACATTTTACACAGCCTTCAAATGTTTTTGGAAACAGTGTTATATCTAGTAAAAACATGCATGCCAAAGTCTGGGATATTAGACGGTAAGATAACATTCAGTATTAGTAGTCAATGTTGACTGCAGAATAAATAGGCTGGGATCAAGGTCTGAGTGACTTTGACAAGGGCCACATTATTATGGTTGTATAAGTGGATCAGAGCATCTCCAAAACTGCAAGGCTTTTGGGGTGCTCATGGACAGTCATGGTGAGTACCTACTGAGAGTGGTCTGAGGAGGGGAAAAACCACTAACAAAGTGTTGGGTGGCCAAGACTCTTAATGTGAGATGCGAATGAAGACTATCCTTTGTGGTACAAATCAACAAAAGAGCTACTGTGGCACAAATGACAGATCATTTTAATGATGATTACAGGAGTAATGTGTCACGACACACAGGGCATGGAGCCCTGCTGAGTAAGAAGCTAGGCAGCCGCAGACCAGATTTGTTGTCAGAGGTGTGAATAAAGTAGATGCTTTCCCTAGTTTAAATTTTTTTCCCAGACATGTATGTTTAAGAGACTACAGCACAATTTTTTTGTTTCACTCATATCTCAATTTATGGGTGTATGTATATATAGCAAACTGCAACCTGGTTATTCCCAGTTTCTCATCAATGAAGGGCCTCTTCCTTGCTTTATGGGTCTTCAGTTCTGCTTATGAGCAAGAGCCTTCACTTAATGCTTCCCATTCCTTTAGAAGGTCACTTGATGTCATCCTCTGCTTCATGAAAAATTGTCGGAGAAGTTAATGCTCATCTCTGGCATTAGAAAATCACTTGTGCCCTGTACCTGGCTGGTTTCTGGTCATTCCCAGTGTCTTCTGTTTCACCTTTTTCTTATGTACAGACGCTCCTCTACTTACAAACTTTCAGACATACAAATAAAGAGGACTGTAAGTCCAAATTGTGTTCATTGGGCTCCCGTTTCCTGTACGCAACATTTTTTTTTCTGCATGCCAAATTCTGGGTAGTATGACTTCTGGCCGCTACTCCCGCCATGCAGCAGCATAGCGTGTGTATTCCCAGCATCCTAGTTCTTTGTACTTGCGTATACTGTTAAAATTATGTTGAATAACGACTTACATCTCATTTGTAAGTAGAGGAGCGTCCGTACTGCTATCTTAGAAATTTTGAACCTGGAAGCAACTGGCTGCTCAGTGTAGCATTCAGTCAGCAGAACAAGGATTACATCAGGATTTAAAAATGCAGATCTATATTAAAATGGTTAATTGTTTCTGGAGCTGTACATATATCATCCATTATCCAAGCCTCTTAATCCCCACTGTGGTTGTGGGGGGGCCTGGAGCCTATCCTGGGAACAATCGGTGCAGGCAGGAACCAACCCACACTACAGGGTGCTTGCTCACACAACTACAAGGCCAATTTAGACATGCCAATCAGCTTCCTCTGCATGCCTTTTGCCTGAAACTGGAGCTCATGGTGAAAACCCACATGAACACAGGGAGAGTGTGCAAACTCCACATAGCAAGGACCTGGGATCAAACCCAAGACCTTCTAGCCATGAGGCAGCTGTGCTAACCACTGCATCACCATGCTGCCCCCCATTTTTGTCTTAATATATTTTTATCTTCCTGAATTGCACAGTGCCCCCCCCCCCCCACAGAAATGTCATTTCATGATAACCATGTGTGGTACATAAATTATTGTGCATGTGTATTCTCATATGAGATGAACATGATGAATCTTGAATTGAATTGTGAAAATAAAGAGAAAACTAGTAAAAAAACCTAAACATGTGCAAAACCATGTTGGAGAGCCCAGGACCTCAACAGTCACTAAGCATGGAGAGGAGGGAATGGCATGAAAAATGTGAGAGTTTCACAAGTCCAGTAAGAAGCACAAATCTGTACTGCATTCTCTGGTGCCTTGCCCACCCTCAAATACTTGAAACATCAATTTGCATAAGTAGTTTCTTTAGAGAAAATAAACATCAATATAAAGTCCTTCTAAACGAGAGGTAATTTATCATGAAATGCAATTTTAATTGTGATTGTGAAAATCTATATGTGCAAGCTATAGGATGATCATATTAAGAAGAGCGCGTTATAGTAAATTGATTTTAATGTACCCAATCTGCAGTACCTACAGTATGTAATATACTGGTATTAGCAATGGTATTATATGAAATATCTTCCTATGTGTATTAGAAGCATATTAATATTAGGTATATATTAGTTAACGGAAGATTACAGGCAAAAATTTTACAACAAAGACTAGATAATATTCACATTACTATAATTTTTACTTCATAATTTTAATTCCCAACCCCAATACTGCATTTAAAAAATGTTTCTCATAAGGTTTCCAATTGCATGTGCCGAAAGGAGACTTTGGACCGATCCCAGCCAGGCACTGCATTTGCCATTTAGTTGATTTTTTTTTGGTAAAAGCTTTTTAACACCGAATTCAACATTAAAGTCTGAATGCATGCAGCCCACACATCCTCGCCCACGCACAGTAACACAATGGCACATGCCAGATGAGCCCATCTCCAGATTACTTCTCCTCCTAATGTGACACAAAGATTACATGTTCTCCCGAATCAGCTCATCGCAGGCCACTCAAACTATTCATCAACCCAGGGCAGCCCCATGCAATTACACATCTCAGGGTTCAGAAGCCTACAGACAAAACCAGGAGGACACAAGAATCGTCCTTCAGACCAAAGATCGTCAGCTGAGGTCTATGACCTCTATTGCTGGGGGGGGTTCAAAAAACATTGTGTTCTGCACAAAAAGCTGTTTTCATACAGCAGTCCCCCAGAATCTGTGATTTCAGTAACTGCAGTGCAGTTACAGTTATTCAGTTTACCTGGGTCAGAAAACAAATAGCAAAATGTGTAGCAGTAGGATTTTTCATTTTTCCTTTGTCCTTTGATGGGTATAAAAAGCACAATTTTCATTGCTTCATCATCCTTTGATGTATGATATTTTTTCATTGCTCTATCTCCTTAGATTTAAGCTGTCAGAATCCTTTTAATTCGAGAGTACAGTAATGTAAAGTGCTATATAATAATGTAACATGTACTTTATTATTATTGTGTTTAATATTACTAATGTCTTACTGTGTCTAATTTATCAATTACCATATGTATGTACATGAAAATCATGGTATATAGGGGGTCCATGAATGGTTCGTTAACTTATTATCTGTGGTTTCGGCTATCCGTGGTAAGTCTTGGAGAATATCACCTGCGGATACAAGAGGAATAATATAGTCTTCTGTGTTTTACAAAACGTGTTATTAGCCACCATACAATCATGATACTAACCCCATTTCTTGTTCTCTACAAAACACTATTTAAAATCCCTTAATGTAGCATAAATATCCATCGTTTCATACCTGCACCGCCATGTTCATTAAACAACTTTAAACTCTTTATGCACTGGTTGGTTGAAATAAAATCTTGGTCTGTACCTTAACTATCCACCAAATACTGTATATACACCAGACAGTCATAACAATGAAACCACCTGCCTAATGCTGTGTAGGTCCCCCTTGTGCCACCAAAGCAGTCAAGTCAAAACCTTGATCATTTTCATGCTCCTCAAACCATTCCTGAACAATTTTTGCAGTGTGGCACGGTACTTATCCCACTAAATGAGGCCACTGTCATTGGGGTTTTTTTTTTTTGCACTAGAAGTTGGGTATTCAAATTTCGTTGTATCTACAATGGCAATAAAGATATGTTCTATTCTATTCTGTTTCCATGAAGGGGTGTACTTGGTCGGCAGGTATGTTTAGGTAGTGGTACGTCTTAAAGTAACATCCACATGAATAGCAGGACCTAAGTTTTCCCAGTAGAACATTGGCCACAGCATTACAGTGCCTCCACTAGCTTGCCGCCTTCTCACAGTACATCCATCTCTTCTCCAGGTAAATGACCCACACACACCCAGCTATCCACATCATGTAACAGATAATGTGACTCCTCAGACCAAACTACCTTCTTCCATTGCTCCATGGTTTAGTTCTGACACTCACATTCCCACTGTAGGGGTTTTCAGCGGCGGACCGGGGTCAGTATGGGCATTCTGACTGGTCTGCAGCCATGCAGCAAGCTGCAGTGTATTGTGTGTTCTGAAACTTTTCTATCATAGATAGAATGAACTTTTTCAGCTTGCCCATTTTTCCTGCTTCCAACACATCAACTTCAAGAACTCACTAAGAACTCACTTGCCCAGTATATAATGGCACCCTTTACATGTACCATGACACAAGCAATGTTATTTCCTTCACCTGTCAGTGGTTGTAATGTTAAGGCTGATCGATGTATTCTCTTAGTTATTTCTAAAATTATACCATTGTTTTTTTTTTGTTATTTTTTCCTTAACAAGCAAGTTAATCCTCATACACAGTGGGGATAATAAAGCTAATGCTGCACCTGCACTAGTCTTTTGCTAGCTACCAAATGGAAGGGAGCCCAAAATGGACCAGTTTTCTTAAAAAGAAGGTAAAACAATACTCACAGTAACAGCTGCATGACCTCCAAGAGTGGACACAAAAATGATTTTACAGTACATATAGCTTCTGGAGTAAAAAAAAAAATACAAAAATATTCAGAGGAGTATCTGAAATATATGTTTATTTATAGAGAGTCAACTGGAGAAATGTGCATAACCCAGTGTGTATTATCTGTTCTATAACCCTGCCGAACAAATCAATAACACCATTAAAATTAATAGGACATCTTGGTACCCATCACAACCATTTAAAAGGAAAACTCCTCCACATTTAACGGCCAGAAGACATTTTTTGGAAATATTGCATCACATCAAATAAGATTTCACATTGCCTGAAAAAGGTCATATAGAGTGTGAGAGGAACTGATGTTACCAGCTGCGAAACATATCTACAACACCATGTTAGTAAATGGGCATCATTCCATTGTCTGATTCTACAGTACACTGAATCCCCAGTATAGAATGGAGGGATTCCAAGTGTGCCAGGATGGTTCAAGCACCAATGGGTGGACATGCATAAGAGACCAGGCTGTCAAGTGGCTCAACATGGCCAATGGCAATGGCTCTATTAAACAATAGCTGGTGGAAATATTAGTGGACTAGCATAGTGTTCCGAAAAATACCAGGGATCTCAGTCAAACCACTCCACATCAATTTCCTGATACAATCTGTCCAAAACATCCTCCTCAGTCAAGAGGGACCTCTTTAGCCAAGATAAGTCCAAGATGGGATGTCTATTGTGCTGGAGAAGTACGCCTTCAGCTGTTGCCTGAAGACACTGGGAAAAGAGTGCTATCACTTAATCATAACTGTGTACTGAAGGCAACAACAGATGGCATTAGGAAGGGGATCAATGAGAGCAAGCAGGGGAGAAGCTGTAGTTGCAATCAACAAATGACAGGTGGGTTTGTCATAACTGTACAGCAAAGACAGGTTTCTGCAAATGAGTCCAATACATAAACACTTCAACCAGATATGGTCCTGCTGTCAGAAATTCAAGATAGGTCATTGTGTTGGAAATTCTGTGTGAACACCTGAAAGACTGTTAAAAAGGTAGACACCTGTGATTAAAAAAGGACAGAGGATCAAAAAAGCGGGAGGGGGGTTACATCAGACATATACTAAGGAAGTCAAGAATTATCTTGTTATCTTGATAATGGCAAACAAAAAACTGCAAGTATGACCCTTCTCAGCTGCTGTAGTCTGTGTGTGTGGGGGTTTCACATTTTTTTGCGGAGGTGGGGGAGAGTGGTGCTAGTTGCTGCTGGGGGGCAGGTATGGGGAGGGATAAAGGAAGACAAGAGGGCTAAAAAGAGGTCGCTTAACAGCAGTCTGGACAGAGGGCTGGAAAACCAGACTGTCCAAGTGAAATCCAGACGAGTGGTCATCCTCATCACAGCTGACGCTTCACTGACAAGGTGGAATGGAGAAGGTATGTGAAAGGAACAGGAACAAGAAGTGGGCAGGTAAGTAGCGGGGGTAGTGAGGGGTGCATTGTGTGCCTGTCAAGGTGGGCTGCATGATTTCACAGGTCTGCACAGGAAGGTGGTCATAAAGGCCATCACAGAGACTGCAAAAAGGGCTTCAAGACAACTGATGGACAAGGGTGCTCAATTTCTGAAAAACCAGAAACACCATATGACCTCTGGTGCAATCGCTGATGATGGGTCCAAGTGGATCATAAGGCATATGAGTCAGCCGATGATTGAAAGGACGAAAGCTGTATATGGATTAGTAATGCAGCTGGGTGAATCAACTGACATATTTAAAGATGGCGCAGCTTCTTGTATTTGTGCATTATATTGAGGACAATGGCTATATTAAGTAGATCTTGTTTTGCAAAGTATTACCCAGGCACACAAGAGGCTCAGAAATTTTCAGTGCACTTAAAAACATCATATTCTTTGGGCAAAATATGTGGAATCTTGTGGTGATGCAGGCGCATAACCCAGGATTGGCAGTCAGAGGAGGCTCATTGCACCTCATATCCTTTGTACTCACTGCTTACTACACAGAACCTCCAAACAGCTGTCCAAATTGGAATACTGTGCTTGACACTGGGCAGTGGTGGCTTGATGGTTAGAGAAGCACCCTAATAATCAAAAGATTGCAGGTTTGAATCCCCCACCAGCAAAGCAAGGTACTGCTCCCCGGGCGCTGAATTAGCTGCCCCCTGCTATGTCACGAGAGTCACATATGGGTCAAATGCAGAGGACAAATTTTGTTGTTGCGCACTGTGTGCTGTGCTGTGTTAACAATAACCACTGATCACTTAATTCTAAAAACAAATGCATGAAAGAGCACTGGAGACACTTCTTTGTATGAAGTTATGTGGGAGGAATCATCTCACAAGTTTCCCATTTTGAAGTCAGGTGGCTTTCACATGAGCAAACAAGTTTTCGAGTTGCAGTCAGCCGTTCATAATTTTTTGATTTCAGAAAACTGGGAAGACACTGAAGCTTGTTTTGGTGACTAAGAATCTTGTGGATGTATTCAGAGAGTTAAAGAAGCTGAACAGCTCAATGCAGGGACACAGTACAAATATCAGTTTGGATGGCATCATTAGCAGCATGAAGCAATGGGGAGACTGCATACCTTATCCTCCTGAGACCCACCCATTCATTTATGTCCATTGTAGTGGACATTTTGTTTTTGCATTTATCTTTTCACTGATGTAAGCAAACATATTTATTCCTGTTGTACACTAAAGAGGGCATGCTGTAAAATTAAAAATAAGAATGAATTTGAAAAAAATCTAAATTGTAAGATGTCATATTTCCTCCAAAGACAAATAACCTAAAATTGAAGGACACTTTTTTCCTTGGCTCTCAGGAGGTTATGGAAACATTTCATTGCTTGAATGATGAATGATAGTGGATGAAGTCAATGAAAATGTTTACAGTATACCTTATCCATCAGAACCTGGACACTGCTGAATTACTGTGTGATGTGACAGAACATAGATTCAGATCCAATTTATACAGTACAGTACAGTTCTGACAGACAAACCTGACAGCTATTAAGAAAGTCCAGTTGATAGAGCCATCTACAGACATTTGACGTGGGTATAAGTCCAGCTCTACAGTTTTGGATTAGCTGCCATGACTGGCCTGAACAGCTGGGGGTTGCCCTTTGCCCCCACTTTCTATTGCACGAGTAGATTTTCTGCATTGACTTACCTCAGAAATAAACATTGCTCGTTACTTCAGCCAGAGAATGATTGGAGACAGCCTGTCTGCCATCTTGTGTGAAAGCATTGATCTGTGTACCACAGACCAGCTGCTGTGTACTCACTGAGTAACCTGCCTGAACTATTTACCTTACCATAGCTCAGAATCTGATATGTATGCAAAACAGACTTTACAAAGTACATATTCAAATACTGAAGAGAGAGAGGCTTTGACTGATTGACATACTCAGGTACGCTTACACATGCACGTATCACAAACGCCTAATCACAAACACACCCACCTGCTTATACAATTTTTAAGTATTCAAAGACCGGTGCTGATTTGTTCCATCAGTACTAAATACAGTAAATATAGAAAAATATACATTTAAAATTTAAATCACTTATTTCTTAAATCGCTTTCTATTTCTGTTTATCATGGTCTATTTTCCATGGCGGTCCCTAAATGTTGAAGGACCATATCCTATACGCAACTATTCCTAAGCATAACAAAAATAATGCACACAGACATAAGTGCAGCTGACCACTTCCTTTTCAAGGTAAAACACCACTTTTCATTTTAAATTGCACAAGAGGTCCAGTGTTAGATTGGCACAAGCCAGAGGGATCATCATGCATGACAGGAAACAAAATGTTTATTTGTAGTATATAGGCTAAGGGGCAAATCATCCCAAATGGAGATGTGCAATAGGGGAAGAAGCTGCTGGACAATGGAAGCAAAAAATATTGAAGCATTTAAGTATAAATACAGAGAAAATGGTTTTAATAATGAAATACTTTATAATAAATCAACTGTGCAACCTTATGTAAATTACTGGGAAATTAGCCTATCGGGAGCTGGGAGGAAGCAAAAATGTGGACTGTTTGGTAGGGAGCTGAGAAGGAGCAAAAACAAGACTGTCTGGGGGTCCCTGTGGACCTGGCTGAGAAACGCTGATGTAATTAACACGCCGAATTTGCACTGGATAAGCATGATGGATGGCTGGATGGATGCCTGACGGATGGATGGAGCCTAACACATTTCACAAAACTAGAATGTTTTATAAATCGTATTGTAAATCTTTGAATTGTTCAAGGGAGGCTTGTGTTTTTAACCAAATATTTGGCAGATTATGTTATTAAGATGTATTTACAGCTTCAGCAGTTTTTCACATTCTCCATTTGTGAACATGTGGGGAAAAAAATCTGTTAAATTCAACTTATCAATTTATAATACATGGTAAGGTGGCAGAAATGCATGAGTATTCATTTGAGAGCAGTACTATAGTGTAACTTCAGAAATTAATATTGGATATTATTATTTTTTATTTATTTTTAATATTTTTTTTTATTTTATTGGCCTTTATTATATAAAACCACTAGTTTTTGTGCTTGTTTTTTAAGGATGTGTTCATATCTGGTGCAGGCTGAAGTTTATATACAGCAGATCTTTGCTGTATAGTTCCCTAAAAACATCAGTTATAGTCCTGTCCAAATGAAAATTTCTGAGCCATTTCACGTGATTGGAAGTGATCATTGTCAATTTCATTGTGAACCTGGCAATTTTCCTGCCTCCTTAGTAAACCTCCCAGGACCCCAGTGCCCATTGTGGCTCCTGTCTCATAATACCAAGGTTCCACCTCTTCCCCCCAAATCGCAAAGTGGCTTCACTATTTTGTGTCACCTTCACTGTTCCAGTCTCCCTACGGCCCCAACCAAACCAGATCTGCAGTTATGGTACGCAATTTAATTCAATGAATGGTGTGTTTGTCCTGCGATGGGTTGGCACCCCATCCTGGGATGTTCCCTGCCTTGCACCCATAGCCTCCGGAATAGGCTTCGGACCCCCTGCAACCCTGAACAGGATAAATGGTTTCAAAAAATGGATGAATGGATTTAAGCTCATTTTATTTTGACAAGAACAAAATTTGTCACCGCAGGGCTTCAGATAACGGACAACGGCTTTTCGGCACTATACAGTACCTACCTTATTTACACCCACAATTCGATACGCAGATTATCAGTATACCTGAAATATTATGTGTATGAGTGGCATATCGTGATAATAAAAAGTACAGTAATCTGTATAAATTCAGTTAGCTGAGCACACCACATGGGACTATTTCGCTAAATCATATCAAGCAATAAACACTGAAGCCAAGAAAGGAAAAGCAACCACAACATCTTTTAAGGAGATATTGTGGTTAAACAAGGTAAAAATACTTTGGTGGGTAGCGGTACTTTTTGCAGTTTAAAGTCTATTTTTTGGTAAATAAAGATTTCATTTTGATTTCGTTTCACAAATTTTTTTTTTTTCCAATTTAGTGTTCATTTTCATTTCAACTATAGTTTACCATAACACTGGTCCCACCAAGCCCAACATGCACGAACACATACACACTGGCACTGTCGATAAACACAGAATATGCCCAGATTGTAGCCTAAACTTTTTCTTAAACACTTATTCAATGGAAATTCTAATGTAAGAGGCAGACAACTTTATGACTTTAATAACACTAGCCAACATCAAATTTGGTGAATAATATCAAATGTCATTTTTCAAACACCCTTCATAAACAAACATTTTTAGTATATTTACTTTTGCTCCAGTACGTCTGGTTTTTCTGTGATTTTGATTTCTTTTCATATACAATGCATTGTATACCCAATAATGTCATTTTGATACCAGTCATACAAAATCACCAGTAACCTGTCATAGACCAATTTTTTTGTACAAATTAGTTGGCAGGGTTTACAGGCAACTTGCACTTATGTAAACTTACAGGTATGCTGCTGCAGGTCCACTGACGCTGACCTTAAACTTTGTGTAATTTATGTTGAAATTTAATTGTGACAAAACCAGACGTGTGGTGGCAAATTGGAAGCCATATTCTGAAACTACATGAAAAATTGTAGAACATGCATTTGTTTTTGTTAAATCACCTAACATGTTTTTTTTTTTAATGTCAGCTGGTGTAATAAGTGTATTTAGCAGCTACAACAACAAAAAATACTATAAAGCTCTCCTTACTAATGGTAATCCAATGAACCTCACAATAGACAACACTTTATTTGGTTTTGCTTATTCTGGCAGTCCATCGTCCAGAATAGCACCTGTGCCTTTCCTCTTCAGCTGGTCCTGCATAGCTCTAGTACCACCGTGGTATGCCATCGAAACCGCGCAATTTAAAACCACCTTTTCGTTTTGTGATAATTTGAAGTACTCCCATAAGTACTTAAAGCACGCAGTGATATTAAAGGATGACTTTTGTTATAATGTATTGAAGCTTTTTAGAAATCAAAAACATAATTTTATTATAATAATTTCAAAAAACGATGCGTTGATTTAAAATATTGGTGTCGACACATGTTCAGTGTCGACGTCATTGACTATGTTGACTAATCACTGCAGTCATTAGTACATACCATATACATCAGCTGGTAATCACAAGGCAATACAATACAAACAACCATAGCCCCTGTCTGTAATACATGGATGCCTGTTTTAGACCCTCTTAAACTTTTCATATGGGGATATTACGTTAAAAGCAGGTGGTTCTCAAAAAATGCCTAAATGTTTATAGAAGATTCAATGCTTACCATGAAAAAAATAATACATAAAAAATAAATAGGATCAGTGGTGGGTACTTCAGGACCATAAAGTAAAAATCCATACCAGATTTTGTTTCAACCAGCCAGTTGAGAAAAATGTGTCACAGTCATACTCAACTGGTTGGTTAGCATCAAAACAGATACTTGATTTGTGAAGAATGACAATATGATCCTTTTCAAAAATCAAATAAACTGAATAGACAGCTCCAATAGAATCAACAACAAAGCAACAAAGCAGTTTGATACTGGAGTACGAGGCAATGGTTCATCTGTTCTAGTACCACTCTCAATCCTAAATAATTTCATAGAAACTATTTCTGTATTTCTGTACTATTTCAACAATATACTGAATTTTCAAAACTGTATGGCACATTACTGACTATTTACTTACAGCATGAAAGTGTTAATCTGACAATAAATTGGCAGATACCAACTATTTTATTGTTTCAACCTAACAATGAAAATCAGTTTTATTTAGGATAATGATTTATTTGCACGGTGAGAAATTTATCTATACAGAGCAAGTGAAGTGAAATTCAGTGCATATATTAATAAGCACTTACGCACTGAACAGAACTGTTTGGCTAGCTTTTGAATAGAGTTTGGCCATTAAGTACTTCAGCCTTTCACACTCGTGGACTATGGAAAGCATTACATATCTATTCATGTGACCTACATCTGGCAGAAGCACACACTTCCTAATCTGGACACATACAGCATACGTCATGGCTCATGATTATGGTCTAAAACATCCTAAGAACATTTAGTGTGGGTAATTGTGCTTAACGATACCAAAGCAGTGTGAAGGCCACAAAGACGTAATGAAACAACCACAAATAAAGCAACTGCATTTTTTATTATCTCTTTTTATTTGAAAAAGTCTTATCACATATGCCTAGAATTCATCAGAATGTCTGTTTAACTAAGAGTTTCCATGAAGACACATGTGGACACACATAGAACGCCTTTCACATATAAACTCACACACTCATCCTCACACTCCCAGAGAGCTGTCCAGGTTGCTGTACACTATTGCAAGACTGGTTCTCATGCTTAACTGTAGGATTTAATGTGCAAAATCAAAAAGAAATCTATTTATTCCCTCCAAATCTTTACCTAGATTATGGTTTCTAAGCTTTTTACCATACTAACTACATATTGCTATTAGCTTGTTGTCTTATGGGCTATAACAAACAGGTATCTTAAATACCATAACAGTATGGCAATCAAAAATGCTCTCAACATAGATTTTACGAATTACAAATTTAGATATTCTAATGACTAAATCACACCTCATCAGTCTCAAATACATATGGCCCCAAAACGCATTCCCTTGAAAAAACTTTCAAATAATTTATTATAAAAAGCATCATAATAGGGTCTATTTTATATGAAACTTACAATACTTACATCATCTATACTCACAATGTGCTGCTATTATAGAGGTTCTCTGTGGTGGTGGTGGTGGTGGGGGGGGGGTCCTGAGTTTCTGAAAGAGAATAACAAAGCATTGCCGGTACTGTCAGTAGAGATAAACATGTGCATGTGCATTGAGCCTCTGAACTTAATCTAAACTAACCTGGTAAATGTGAAGATTCATACTTGAAAAGCTAGACTTAAGAATCCTGCGAACATGGGGCACAAATAATGTAGTAGTTTACTCTTACTTCATGTATTAATCAACCAGAAACTAACTGCTAGATATGTACTGATCCCATGTTCATCCATCATTAATCAATCATAATGGTTCATGTATTTCATGCCGTTTCTATTTGTTCATGATTTGAACTTGAGTAGTGACTGAGTTACTTAGCTAATTGAGTCATTACCAAAATCTTTATCGAAACAGGACATACTGTGTTTACTAATGGAAGTAGTTTTTTTTATACAGAACAGAAGTCTGATGTATACTTTTATCAGGCACAATGCAAATCCAGATTCTACACAATGAACATTATTCATATTCTTATCAATGTGAAAGTGGTATGCACAACTTTACAAATATACTGTGAGATAACATATACTCATGACAGTGACAGATCATGACTTGCCCAAGTGTTTGCTTCACCTTAAGAAGTCTTATAGTTAAAGACTCTACTTTTAAAGTACAACAGCAACAAATTCAACATATCAGTTTTATCAAAAAACAATTTACAATCTATAAAACATTAACACAGCATAATCAGCTGGCAAGGTAAGTTTTAGAAGAGACGATCGCAGACACTGATGAGGCAAAGCAGTAAAGCCTTGGACATGTGCAGATGGTGTAACGAATATGCACGCCAGTTGGAATGACAAGCATTCACACCAAGATTAGGAATAACAAGCACAAACACACGACATCTTTTAACAAGATTCCAGTAGTGATTTAGTAACCAGCTAAACACATTTTGTAACAGTTTTTATACAGTCAGAACAGTCTTCTTGGAAGCTAATATAATGGAATACAATGCGAATCAATGTCATCTGTTGATCAGTGCAAATGTATACAAATGACATGGTAATATAAATGTGGTTATAATCCATAAGCACATTATTATAATAGGGTATGCACTGTAATCTATCCCCATAATCACAGTCATGAAAAACATTCTATGTGTCTTTACTGGCAAGTGGGTCCTGTTTACAGATTTTCAGAACTTTTCAGTTTCTGTTACTATATATATACTGGCTATCAGATTGAGAAAAAAATCTGGGTAACACTTTCTATGAATGCCATGCCTGTAAGAATCCATGAACACCATAATAACACATTATAATGCATTCATAAAGCATTATAAACATAACTATAAATATTTATAGAAAGGCCAAAATGCTTCCTTAATTCCTATACTGACCGTAATAATGCATTATGAAGGTATCAATAGTGCATTATAGATGAGAGCTTAAAGTAAAGTTTTACCAAATTCTGTTCTGTCACAATCATTGTAATGGGAAAAACCACTGTGGCAGCCAGAGTGTGATCAGGGTCAGACAGTAGAGGTCGTATAGGTAACGATAAGGATAATTTTTTTCTGACAGTTTTGTGCGGTTGTTGGTGGGCTCACAGACATTTTTTAATTGTTAAAAATCATTTTAATTGTTAACATTTTAATTATTACCATATCAGCCCGATGCTATCAGTTCTGATTTTTTCTTGTGTCGGAGAGTTTCATTCTGTGTGTGTGGGGCGGAGCATGCAGCTCTCTCAAACACTGCAGCATGTGTGAGAGTTGCTTTATAGTGACGGGAAGTTCGACTCAATTAACTGATTCGAATCTTTCGAAATGTCCGTTGTAATGAATCGATTCTAAAATCTAAACTTTTTTTTGCGCCTGACTATGACTCAACGAATCGGATTGCATAATAAATCGAACGGTGTCTCAAGGTTACGTTATTTGACTGAAAGATGGCGCTGGTGTTAAAAATGTTCAGCTTGACTATTGACAATTTTAAAAAACAATATATAAAAAGCAGAAAGGGTGTCGATGCTGAATAAACACGCGTGTATATAGAGTTCTTTTCTTTACTTAAGCCAAATTCATGTGCATGAGTATGAAGGACTACATCACAGTTAACAACTGCAATATTACCAATACAATCACACACACATACAATGAGCATGAGTAAACTTGAATACGTTGTTGTGTAAACATCAAAGTTAATATTTTAGTTTGTTTTTTGATGAAAGATATATAATTTTATTATACAGAAATGCAATAATTTACTGTTGTGATAAATGATGAACAGCTGCGTTTATTTTATTCCTTTTAACAGCGTAACTGCATTTCCGCAGTAAATGCCGAGAGGGCTCTTGGGATCAATTCATCAAGTCACCGAGTGTCCGAAAACCTTAAGTTTCATTCATTCATCGAACGGATTCTCGGGTTTTTTGGAGTCACCAAGTTTGAGACCGTATCTCCCTTCACTATACAGCAGGGGCGCCGCAAAGGGCCGGTGTGTATGCGGGTTTTCGCTGCAACTCCCTAATTAGATTACTAATTGGAGGACTGATTGGCTGAAGAGTCCTCACACCTGGGTTTGAACAGCTGACCTACAGGTTATCCAAAAAACCCGCATACACACCGGCCCTTTGCGGGTAAGATTGGGCACCTCTGCTATACAGCAACCGTGTCTCACAACAAGCAGGTACTTGGCCGTTCGGGTGTTCTCGGCACCAGAAGGATGTCTACGAACGCAAAAGTGACGAATGTAAGTGACGAACAAAAGAATGAACGTAAAAGTGATAAGACAAGCGCAGAGGGAACATGAAAAATAAATCCGAAATCGCGGGGGATGCTTTTGGATGTTGAATAGCCAAAGATGAAGTTTTAAAAACGTTTTAAAAAAATTTTAATAATCAATTCGTTCAGACTTACGAAGCGGTTTGACTAATCGTTCACTAAAAAACTGAGTTAAAAAGAAAGATTTGTTCGCGAATTGGTCATCATTGTTGCGTTACTCTGCCCCGATCACAGACAGCATCGTCCTCGGAGACACAGAGCTGCTAAGAATAATGCATGGTGGAGAAAACTGTTTGTTCGAAAGTGTGGTTATCATTCATTTGAGCTGATGCTGACAATGGTCCTTCTGTGCAACTTGTTTACATCTGAGAGCGGAGATTCAAACAATTTCTCAGACGTCTAGATAAAAAGTGCACGACATTGCGCGGTTAGTTTCCTCATTAAACATGTCTATCCTTTATACGGGCTTATCTGTCGACAACTTCACAATCACTAAGGGCTTACGTTGTCCTTGCACACAAGGCTGTGTAATACGACAAAGTTATTTTTATTTTCTGCGATCACTAGATTTGGATTGTGAATTTGGCTTGTAAGCTATCTGTCTGCATAACATGCATCAACATAACATGTTAGTGAAAGGTTTTGGGCCTTGTACACTACTCATTACACCATGATGCACTTAGCTACTAGTGTTTTTTTTCCCTTTCAAAATGTATTAGAGTATAATTGTTTTAAGGTGCATGGAATGCTGGAATTGTAGAATGAATTGAAGATGAAGGCACTATAATAAAAATGCTAACCTTGCAATTTTTCTTATGTTTTAGTAATTGCTGCCTGATGGCTGAACAAAAATCTAATCCTGTATGGCAGCATTTCACCAAGCCAAGTTTGTTATTGTTTACAAGTTGTATTGTGTTTTTGTTATTTAAATTTTCATAAGTCAGTATTCAATAAATGCTAAGTAACAAATGCTAGAATTTTTGTGTATGGTTTGTTATTATTAGTGTGATATTTTACCATGCAAATAGAGGGGAAAACTGCCAAAAAAAATCTGCAGCATATATCGGCCATCGACTGACCCTGACTCCTAAATATCGGCATCAGCTATTGAGAAACCCATATCGGTCGACCTCTATCGGACACATTGACATCCTTACTCACACACCAAACCTATTCAGTCTTCACGGCCATGGATACATTTTACCACACAGTTTCATTCTACTCAGATCTTTGACACCTGTTCTTCTGATTTTTATTTATTTATTTATTTATTTATTTTTTTTTTGCAGTGTCATAAATAAATTCAGTACTAAGGGTCTTCATGTCCATTGCTTGTACTCAGATGTTTCTCTCACATAGATTTTTCTTTTCTCAACAATTCCAACCCACCAGCAGCTAAGTATACCTTATTTCTGATACCTTATACATTTTTATTGCCTACTGTGTAAATGTAATGTATGTCACCTTGTACAATACCTTGACTTAAACCATGACCCCTAAATTTTTTTTTATGGTTTTAAATTTCTATAAATGTGCTCATCTCATGCCCCCTACTTTGGGACCCCCTGACAAAGGGATGGCATTTTGCATCTGTTGAATACTTGTATGAATGAAATGACATTGAGAATTTTTGAATGTCTGCCTGAAGACAATCATGCCACCCTACATATATTGGGTGACGTGTACCACATATATATATGCATGCTTGTGTGTATGTGTATGCTTGGGGGGTGATTTCAGTATTATCGTTTATCTCAATATTCTTAGATTTAAAAGATATTTTCTTCTTAGATATTGGTCATACCTAAGAGGTTTCGGAAAGCAAGCATTGGTACTCATACTCAGGCTTAAAAAAAAACTGTATTGATGTGACTTGCAATCTATGTGTTCTTGCAAAACCATTAAGCATTCCATTCACTGAGGGGGCAAAACCTTCAACAGATATATAAAGATCCTGGTCAAAGAAAAATAAAACTATCCATTGTTTATGCTCTGATATTCTTCTCATACAGATATTTTTTGCTAAATAATTCCAAACCGACAACTCAGAGACAGAAACAACCTGCAAATGCCTGCCTGTCATCTACATGTCATTATATTGAAAAGGTTCCTTGAGAACAGGAATATTTTTTAAAAGTATTACATTCAAACCTAGAATGCAGAGAAGTAATTAGAATCTAATTCTATGGAAGAAAGTCACATGACAAAAGGCTGGGTAGAAATGTTTAAGGAAAATGATGGCTTTTTCATGGACACAAAGGACAGTTGGGATGAGACAGAACAAACAGCACAAACAAAGGATTAAAAAAAAAAAAAAAACACACACACACACAAAATCCTTAAGGTCAGGACACACTTCTCCACCCAAGGACTGTATGTTTGTGTATTCACACACAAAAAGGACAACAAACTGCATATTTCCATGGTCAAGCCCGCATAATGCACACATCATCTATGAGAATTTACAATAGATCATAAACATTTTGGACATATAATTGAAACTAAGAAGGAAGGATTTCTAATTAATTACACTTATTTGAGGAAAATACTTTATTTGACATGCTTATTTATTAAAATACTGTATTTTGCATAAGAAATGTGCACAAAATGTTGTCCAAATGAATGATCAATGGTTTAATGGCTTAAGTTTATTTAAAGAAAAAAATATTAGTAACTTGCACATGCGAAGAATGCATGGGAGGAGTAAATAGACACGTGCATAATTAGTGAGGACTAACGCAGAGAACTGCATTGAAACAAAAAAATAATAATAATAACAGGACGGATGAGAGTCTGTGCTGGCTGGCAGCTCCATTTAACAAGAGCTCCAAAAGGCCCCTGACCCATGGATCTGCTGTCCATTTCCCCAAGCATCCTGCTGACTCATTTCAAAAAAGCTTGTCTTCTTAAGGTGACCAGATAATCCATGTCAGGGAGGACATTTTCAGCTACTTCAAGTTTTACAAACCACTTTAAAACTAAAAGGCTCCTGTACTTGTCTAAATAGTTCAGTTCCTCTTGTGCGTTTACTGGTTTGTTTCCTTGATGCAATGACTCATCCAGCTGTTTCACATTAACATTAGTGACAAAAGCATTATCCTAGAAGACTGACCTATCAGCACACAGCAAGAACTCAGTGCTTAAATGAAATCCAGGTCCTTTTGATTGAAATGGTTTTCCTAGTTCAAAATGTCCTCTCTGACATGGATTATCTGGTCACTCTAAGTCAGGGGCGGCCAATTTTATCATCAAAGTGCAGGTGTGTGTGCTGGTTTTTGGGAAAACCTTTAGATCAGTTGTTCAATCCCAGGTGTGAGGACTCTTCAGCCAATCAGTCCTCTAATGAGCAACCTAATTAGGGAGTTGCAGCAAAAACCTGCTTACACAGTGGCCCTTCCTGGGTAAGACTGGCCACCCCTGCTCTAAGTCTTCTCCATTCTTCAGGCTTCTAGTAATAAAAAAGTTCTCATTACTAATTATGAATAATTCCTGATTGTTACTGTATTTAGGCCCATTACAAACTATTTGCTGGATTCACCACAAACCTGCCTCTTACTATAGTTAATATGTCCATCAATATATCTTGGTCTTCTAACCATTAATCTCCTAAAATCATTCCCTGAGCAGAATTATTACGTAAAGTGCTATTCCAATTAGAATGGACCAGTAGAGGACCTTACAGAGAGCAAAAAAGTGCATAGAATCAAGTGTTTTGTAGCCAACAGCCAAAGATGACAAAAGAAGCATTGTGTTTAGCACTGTTGCCTCACACCTCTGGGACCTGGGTGAGTCTCCGCCTGAGTCACATGTGTGTGGAGTTTGCATATTCTTCCTGGGGTTTCCTCCGGGCACTCCAGTTTCCCTCCACAGTCCAAAGACATGCTGAGGCTGCTTGGAGTTCCTAAAGTGCCCATAGGTGTGCATGTTTGAGTGACTGGTGTGTGAGTGTGCCCTGCGATGGGCTGGCCCCCCATCCAGGGTTGTTCCCTGCCTCGTGCCCATTGCTCCTGGGATAGGCTCCAGACCCCCCTGCGACCCAGTAGGATAAGAGGATTGGAAAATGGATGGATGGAAAGATATGTCAAGTTATAAAGGATACTTCCAGAAATGCTGTAGCATCAAGTGCCATCATTTTTTTCCAGAAGTATGAGGTGCACTGTGTCACAACATCACAAAGACTGAAACACAACCTCCACTCAACAAGGCACATAAGCTGAAATGTCAATAATGGGTATGGATGTGTCTAACACTAATTTTAATACATTGTGGACAGATGAGATGAAAGACAGCCTTGAAGCTACCTCAGTAAATTTATATAGGATGAAATCAAATCAGAAAGTTGGCTGGTTGAATGGATAAGAGGTTCATGATAGTCATCGGTTAGAAAAGTAGCTATTAAGCTTGGCAAAGTTAACTGTATAGAATGGTTAACAGTTTGTTATTCTTTACATAGACCGAATAGAACTCTTATTTCTGTGGATGGTGAAATAAGGAAAATGCACTTACTTTCTGGTTGCCTAATGATTAAATAATTTCAATAGGATTATCATTAAAAATCATTTAATTGTCTTCCTAAACACAGCTTGCTACTTTTTCCTGAACGATTAAAATTTTTAATATTCCATTAGTCTCTTCTTGTAAAGGCTCTCTACTCTCTACTTAGTGGTTTTCTGGGTAGAAAGGTCCGGTACCCACCAATTTGGCCTCAAGCAGAATATTTTTTTTCTCAGCATCCTCAATTTCGTCTCTCACAGGCAGGACATACATTACGTCAACCTTAGGCCAATGTCCCCCAACCCGGTCCTCAGGGACCCTGAGTCATCTTAAGGACTAAAATTCCTATTTACACCATGAGTATATTTACTGTAATAGCACGGCATGGTGCAGGTGGGAAAATGACGATCCACTTGCAGCTCAAGACGAAAGGGATTTACCAACATAAAACAGAGCACATTGGGAAAAGCACAAAATAAAATTCACACAACACAAAGGCAGGCACTTAAATATACTGAACACAATGACTAACAAGGGCCAGGTGTGGCTCTATAGAACTAGGGGCAATGAGGAGCAGGCGAGGACAATCCGATCAATTAATCAATTAAGGTGGTAAAGGAGGTAAAAGGTGAGGTAAACCTCAGGGGAAACTTGAACCCACAACTGGAGCCCTATCAACTTCTGATTGACTCACTCAACCCATTGAGCTATAACAATCCAGGGAGTAGAGAAGCACATTAGGAACTAGGGTTACATGGCAGTGGGAACAGGATGGCCAGCAACACCAGCTGGCGAAATGGGGACCAACACATAGGACTGGGATGGACGGCACTGACCCGGACAGTTTACATGAATTTTATTTACAACATCAGAACTATTCAGTCTGACATCCGAGTTTGGTTTAGTGATTACACAAATTGCACAATGATTACACAAATAGCACAATATAAATTAACAGTAAAACAAATCAAAGCAGAAGGGTAACAGCTTATCTGAATCGAACAGACCAGAAATGTAAAACCTCTGGTACTGATGGTAAAGTTATCAGCTAGCTGTCATTTACAGTGGCTTGCAAAAGTATTCGGCCCCCTTGGACTTTTCCATATTTTGTCCCATTACAGCCACAAACATGAATCTATTTTATTGGAATTCCACATGAAAGACCAATACAAAGTGGTGTACACGTGAGA
>JAODJW010000089.1:118320-131953 GCA_026777045.1 Hyperopisus bebe
GTGAGAGCAGGTTGAAGATGTAGATAAAAATGTCCATGATAACCTTATGAGCTACAGCAACATTACTGTGCAGTATCAGGCATGATTGGCAGTGGGATGCAAAGGGTGTGGAAAATGGTTTTAAGAATGTGGCTCAGAACTGATGTTAGGATTTAGTTTTGATGTTGTTTTCGAGCTTTAATGCCATACACAGCTGCCTCAAAGTATTCAGGCCCATTTCATTTGCATGAACCCCCAGTTCATTTGTAATCAAAGTGTTTTTTAGTATGGTATATTTTGATGCTACTGCTACACAGTTCACACAACCTGAAATGAGCTGTAACGCAATAATGTAAAACTTTTTTGCCCCCTTTTGATATTAGTTTTATACAAAACTCCCACTAAATATATTTAGATCTTTATGTGTTGCATAGTTTTTGTTTTGTTTTTAAGCATTAACCACTTCTTTAAGTCCTACCAAGTCAGACTGTGACTAGACCAGTCTGACACCTGCATTTTGTTTGTTTTGAGGTCTGGATAACTGCATAATCCAGTATCAGAAAGCCAGCGGAATCCCACTGACTACAATTTGGAGCAGAAAATTGCCTGAATATTTATTGTTGTAGTTTTTGATTTTTAATTCAAATACATATTCATAGAGCTCTTGACATCACTTCACTATTTCTGTTTGTGCCATCCTGTTAGCAAGAACAGTTTAAGCGAATGACCCTTTTATGGATTTCAAGCCACTAGAGTTTGTTATGCACTTTATTTCTGAATGCACTGAATGCTATGTTGCAAAACTTGATAATTTGAACATTTGCCCCTGGAGTGCTTTACAGAAATATTGAAACAGACTGAATTGACAGTGTTACGGACCTGAAGCTCCAGCTTGTTACCAACATGATAAGTATTTTTGCCCTTTCTATAGTTGTAGCTATCACACAAATTTCATGATTTTTTTTTATTACACGTGAATCAGTGCCATTACTTCTGCCAAAGTGCTAGTGTTTTCATATATGCATTCCTTTGTTCAGAATCAAAATCAGTGTTATTACTGTTTACTCATGGTCATTAATGGTAACAGTGTGTGAAGTTACTGCTAATGCAAAGCCAATGTTTCTCGATTTTCCTGCAAAGTAAACTCTGCCATCTACCATGAAAATCCATTTGTACTGTGCTAACATGGCTTATATGGTTGCCATTGCTCTTGGCTTGACTTGATTATACCTCATACTAAGAGAGAAGAGCATTTAATAACATGTAAGACAGGTGATTAGTGTTGTCATACTTTATTCCCATGTTTATGTTTATTCAATGTATTGTTTGTGTTTTTGTGCTCATTGTTACTGTGCCTTTTTACCTCTGTTTCTTGGTGCATGTTCTAAATAAAAAATTAACATTCATTGTATTTTTGTTGGGCTTTTTTGAACAGTTTGGGAATCCCTGTAGCTACTGTCTTTAACAAACAATAATAAATGTAATAAACTTTTATATAACAACAATTACATGTAATTTTACATTTCTTTTCTCTGTGTTACTTGATGTTCTGTATTGTAACAAGGAGATCTTGTAGATGAAACTGAGCAAACACTTTTTTAAAGGCTTTAATACTGTAATATTTAACAGTAATTAGCTGTAAATATATAGGTAAAATGACAGGTAATGTTTGTTTACCCAGGATAATGTGATTTTAAAGAAATGATAAAGTAAATGTAAATCTACATTATCTTTTTGTTTTAATTGCAAAAATCTGTATCTTGACTATTATATGCTGGGAATAAATAAAACAATTTCATTTGAAAACTACTATACTGTGATTTAAAAGATACCAAACATTTAAATTATAGCAATTCAAGTTTATTTCACAGCATTTTGATGCTTTTTTCCATTTTCGAGATCTTTTTATAAAAGTGCAGATCTGTAATTTTACCCTCTCTCACTCTAAATTTAAAACTGTTTTCCAAAGACCCCGGAACCACATATTCTTCATTTTGGCTTCATTATCTGGTAGTATTGTGCACAACAACTGAACACAACATGTGGATGCACTCATTTCTGCCCGAAATGTATAAGGATGTCCCAATTCACTTTTTGATACCCTGATCTGAACTGATCCATTCAATATTTATATATTCCAACTCCCAATCTGATATTTTAATACACTTACACATACAGTAGGCGTTGTACGTTCTTGGTCTTTGTAAGCCTTGCCATACCGCAGTGTTCTTTCTTATGCTGTTTCTGCAAATGCCTAACTAGATCCCTTGCAATAAATGACACTCTGTTGCTACCACCTCTTAAAAGGATGGCAGTGAAAACCTAGCTTTGAATTTCCAATTTAACAAATTTCCACGACTAACATCTCGATAGTTAACAGTTTCAAGCCACATGAACTTGAACGCTTATTGCAGCATGTGATGGAACCTTAAATTATACATAAATCCATTTCCCTTGCAGTGTGCTTGACATCCTGTATGTATGCATTTAAAGTCATGTCATTAGCATCCTTTCAGTCATATCAGTAGCATCCTTTCATCTATCACACATGTCCATTATAAGGTTACAGTGAGTCTGTGCTGAGACTGTGCTGGGAAGCACAGGACAAGAGGCAGATGGAATCCCAATTTAGAGATGTCAGTTCAGCTGGATGAACCCATGTAACACAGGGAGAACTTGGGAAGGGGTTTAAATCTCCTGGCCTGACAGTGTGAGCCAATAAAGCTACCTACCCTGATGCTAACTGAAGTTATCATAGGGTGACTCGCTTTTAGATACAAAAGGAAACTTTGCCATCTTTATCAGATGCTCATTACAAGCAGCTTATCACTTCTGAATAAGTTATTGCTGCAGATATTAAATCTTCACCTGGATACTGGTCTGAGGACCAGGAATTGGCCATCAGTCATCGAGGCATTATATATCCTGCACTTGACATGGCTAATTATATGGTTATGACTTTCTAATTTCTATTAATAAGTAATCAGGAATGTCTTGTCAGATGTTATGTGCACTGTAGTGCAGTGGCAATACATTTTCTTATAAATCTCAACTAAAAAGAACCCGTCAGAGATGATTAAAAACATACATGGCATGTTTCTCATCCTAATGTAATATTACAAGTAAGTTATTCATCGTTTAACTGAATAATACACACATGCACACAGAGGTTTGTAACTATATCTTTGTGAGGACTCTCCATTTATTTCTATGGGGGAAACACTAATCCCAACATGACGATGTCCCCTAATATCCACTAACCTTTTACAGCTTGAATTATTTAACCAAACATAAATTTAACTATGCTTGAATAATCAACTAATAAAGAATGAACTAGAACAAAAAAATCCAGAGGCAGCTATTGTAGCGTCAGCACTGAAACACTTTTAAAGACATCAGCATTTACTTTAAGTTCTTTGGCACTGAATTTATTTTCATTAAGTGTCCTCTTTGATGTGTCTCTTGTCTTCACTCTTTAACATAATCATCACCCTGATCAAGTGGTCCTAAACATTTCACAATTTTGGTAAAGAACTGTTGAACTGTTAAGAACCACTTGACCAAAGGATGTCACACCAGCACATCGTTGAAGGCTTTAAACACAGCATATTTCTTCTGCAAGGAAAACAAATGGCAACAAATGAAACAAACATTGAAATCAACTTCACATTTTCCAGCACAGCTTTTAACAACTTTACCTTTTGTAGATTTAAGGAGTTCACACCGCAGCTCTGGCGTGGCTGTGGAACGCCACTCTTTATATAGTTGCATCTCAGCAGACACTGCAAGCAGGTTCTGCAGTATTGTCAGGAATGAATGCCTTGCCGGTCTGACCGGCTCTGTGAGCTTCCTGTTCCTTCTAAAGGCTAATGCAGGCTCTAACCTGCATCTGATGTCCTGTTGTAGATATTTGGTCTACCGGTTTGGTGTGCTTGGATCTGAAGAGCTACATATCCAGTCATCAGTACTACAGGAACAAAACTGTGTTAGTAATTCATGAAATAAGTATTCTTTCCATCATAAAAATACAAGCTCACCCAAATTACTCTAAACTTTTCAGTAACACTTTACTTGAGGGTACACAAATAATTTGGTTACTCAGTTACTAATCAAGAACAAATCATGATCCAATATAGTTCCTGCACAAAATACATGAACCATCATGATTAATTTATTATGAATAAACATGGGATCAGTACAAAACTAAGTTATTTTCTGGTTAATTAATACATAAAGTATAAGACCGTACCACTACATTATGAGTGCCCCCTCAAAGAAAAGTGTTACCAACTTTTCTTATTATTATTATTATTATTATTATTATTACTATTAATATTGTTATTATTACGTTATTATTGTTGTTATACGCAGCAGTAAATTTAAATTTTGTTTAGTACATGCCCATACTCCAATAGTATTACAAAACAAAAACTACAAATTTGCACAGGCCTGCCAGTATTATTACACAAATACAAGTGTTAGTATGTGCTTTCTGCATATTAATATGACATCTCATTCTAAATCCATAGGCATCAATATGGATTTGGTCCCCCTTTGCAGCTATAACAGCTGCCAGTCTTCTGGGAAGGCTTTCCACAAATGATTTTGGAGTGTGTCTGTGATACATCTAGAAGAGCATTTGTGAGGGCAAACATTGATGCTGGACATGAAGGCCTGGCTCACATTTCTGTTCTAGTTTATCCCAATGGTATTCAATGGGGTTGAGATGGATCTGTGTGGCTCAGTTAAGTTCTTCAACACTAAACTCACCTAATTATGTCTTTATAAATCTTGCTTTGTGCATTGAGAATAGAATTGTCCAAAATGTCTCAGTGTGCTGGAGCATTAATTAAGAGTCCCTTTCACTGGAACTAAGGGGCTTAAACCAACCCCTAAAAAATAACCCCATACCATTAACCCTCCTCCACCAAACAGCTGGCACAATGTAGTCAGGCAGATAACGTTCACCTGGCATCTGCCAAACCCAGACTCATCCATCAGACTGCCAGACAGAGACGTGTGAACACATTTCCACTGCTCCAGAGTCCAGTGGCAGTGTGCTTTACACCACTCCATCCAACGCTTGGCATTGCACTAGGTGATGTGAGGCTTGGATGCAGCTGCTCGGCTATGGAAGCCCATTCCATGAAGCTCCCAGCACACAGTTCTTGTGCTGGGGTCAATGCCAGAGAACGTTTGGAACAGTTATTTTGTCAACAGATTGTTGGTGACTTTTGCACACTATGTGCCTCACCACTCAGTGACTGCGCTCTGTTACGTTACATAGTGTGCCACTTCACATATAGAGTTTCTATAGTTCATAAATGCTTCTGCTTTGCAATAGTACCACTTAAAGATGCCTGTGGAATATATAACATGGAAGAAATTTCACAAACTGACTTATTGCAAAGGTGGCATCCTATGAAAGTACCACACTTGAATTCACTGAGCTCTTCAAAACAACTCATTCTTTCGCAAATGTTTGTAAACTTGAATACATGGCCAGGTGCTTGATTTTATACACCTGTGGAAATGGGTCTGAATGAAACACCTGACTTTAATTAAGTGGTCTGTCCCAATACTTTTGTCCACATAGCATATGGATAAGAGATACTTTATATGACTAATTTTCATTCTATTAATAAAATGAAATTACCTGAGTGCCCTACTTTGGGTTGGCGTCCCATCCTGGGTTGTTCCCAGCCTTGCGCCCATAGCCTCCAGAGTAGGCTCCAAACCCCTTGCGATCCTGAATAGGAAAAGCGGTTATAGAAAATTGGTAGAAATGGATGGAAATTGTCTGATTGATTTGCCTTCTGCCTGGGGAATGTTCCACAAAGCAGGATTTCTCATTTAGCTCGGTTAACTTAAGCTAAAGTCATGATTGTCTAAGAGGATTGCTCCTTACTTAAACTCATGACTCCTAGCTTAACCTAGCTAAAGGAGATATTATTATTATTATTATTATTATTATTATTATTATTATTATCAAATGGCCGTATACTCTTGAGCAAGATCCTTAGCCTCTATCTCTAGGGACACTGCAAGATGACTGCCCTTTGCTGTGACCCAAGCTTGCTCTCACCTGTACATGTGTCTGTGTCTCTTATGGAGAGCAGCATGGGGTAGATGTAAAAAGAACTTCCCTATGGGGATTGATAAAGTACTAATATACTATTCTTTTTCTTCTTATTATTATTATTATTATTATTATTATTATTCCTAAAACCCATGGCAGTTATTAACTGTATAACTCACAAGAGTGTGATGAGTGGAATTTCTGTTGTTTTCATTTTTGTCTACTTCCCATACAGTATATTCTTTTGTATTGTATTACAACCAAACATGCGATAACATTATGATGGTAAAAGGTGGTACAACAAAGGCTTTTTTCACAGGGAATGGAATCTTGTTGTCTCCTAGATATGGTACTAGACTGCATTCCTGGTCCAGTCAGGCCTGTATGGGGCAGAAAATTATGCTTTCAGATGGGTTAGACCTAAGCTTAGGGCAGGGCCTGCATTGGATCGTCTTTAACAGAGGGACACGTGTAAAGCAAGGTATTAGGAACATTAGTTTGGAAAGGAAGACTAATGATGCAGCTCATAATAAAGAATGATTCTGACAACCTGCCACAAATAATGTTATTAGACATGTCTGGTGAGAAGAAGCAGACAGAGCCAAAGAAACACTCATGAACAAAGAATGTTTTACAAACAGAAAGAGACTACAACCTGCTCTTGACTTGAACTAATTTGCTTTTAGTAATACTTTATTAATCCCTGTGAGAAAATTTTTATTTTGCTTTACCTCCACACAGGTGAGAATAAGCTTGGGATCACAGTGAAGGGTCAGCCACCTTGCAGTGTTCAGAGGGTTGCGGATGAAGGGCTTGCTCTAGGGCCCACGCATGTGTGACTATTTTGCCGAGGCCGGGCTGAAGTCACAGACACAGACTACCCCCTAGACCTGTAACATTAAACACCATCACGGTCATATTTTACCATGGTTGGGGGTGGGGGGGGGTGGTTTCTAGGTTGCTATGCAGTGTTTGATTTGTGCCATAAATGCAGCTTTGCTTACACACCAATCAGCTCTACTTTAGGACTCTAGATGACATGTAGCAAATTCTCTATGGGCAAGGATGTGTTTGGTTTGGAAGGTCTCTCAGGTGCTGTAGGATCTTGCAGGAGCAGAGTACTTAAATCTGCAAAAAATTACAACAGGTGATTTGCTAATTTACTACAAAGATGCAGTAAATGACTTTTATTGCATTGGGACAAGTTTGCAGTTGGTGGTACAGGGATACTTTTTAAATGTACTCTTTCTGTTTTTTTTTTGTTATTTTTAGCAAATTATCTTTTCAGCTTGTTATTTTACAACAAAACAAATGTAGGGCCTGAGTATTTTTTCAAGGTGCAGTTTGTGAATAATATGAAAAATATTTCAATATATGTATAATAAATGGGTAGTGTGGTAATCACTGTCACCCTGAGTTTCTCTTACCATTCCCCAGACACATGCAGCTAAGTCAGAGGGTGTCTATAAACTGTGTGTACTCTTGGACGATGGGCACCCATGGGGCATGATCTACTTTATGGAATCTTCACAAAGGGAAAATGACAGTGTGTAAATTTGACTGCTGAATATCATTAAGAATGTACAATCATGTGAAAAGGAAAGTATACCCTCTGTCAATTCTAAGGTTTTATGTATCAAGACATAATAAAAAATCATTGTGTTCTTAGCAGGTCTTAAAATTAGGTAAATACAACCTCATATGAACAACAACAAAATTGTGTACTGCTTCCATAGGAATTAATAGGGTAAGTAGCAGCCATGTGCTGCTAATCAAATGCACTTAATTAATTGATCATCAGCAAATGTGACCAGCTTTATAATAGCAGAAATGTTGGCGGTTTGCTGGTCTAGAGCATTCAATCATGTGTTGCAATGGGAAGGAAGAAAGATATCAGGAACTGTCTTAGAGAAGCAATTGTTGCTGCTCATAAATCCAGGAAGGATTATAAGGCCATTTTCAAACAATTTGAAGTCCATCATTCTACACTGAGAAAGATTATTCACTAGTGGAAAACATTTAAGACAGTTGCTGATCTTCCCAGGAGTGGTCATCCCAGCAAATTCACCCCAAGGTCAGACCAAGCAATGCTCAGAGAAATTGTGAAAAACCCAAGAGCTACATCTGATTCTACAGGGCTCAGTTAGCATGTTAAATGTTAAAGTTCATAATTGTAAAATTAGGATTATGGCTTTGTTGGAAGGGTTGCCAGGAGAGAGCCCCTTCTCTCTAAAAAGTACATGGCAGCATGGCATAGATTTGCAAAGTTGCATCTGAACAAACCACCAGATTTCTGGAACAATGTCCTTTGGACAGATGAGACAAAAGTGGATTTATCTGGCTATAATTTACTTTGATATGAAAGACTTAGTAATACAGAAAACGATTACTTCAAGTTAGCATTGCTAAAGGTGATTCTATGGGCTATTGAATCATTGGGTATACTTAGTTTTTCACACATGGCTTCTACATTTTGGCTTCATAGTTGTTAAATAAATATTGGCATGGTGGAATCTTGTGTGTTTTACACCTGAGGTAAATATTTTAGAACCTGGTTAAATAATTTTAGAACCTGGTATATAGCAGATGATTTGTTATGTACTGATACGTAAAACCATAGAATTGAAAGAGAGTGTACTTTATTTTTCACATGACTGTATAGCTTATGTTGTTTGTTCATTTACCGTTTTGAAATAACAGAAGGGCAGGATTGTGTTATATTAATTCTAACTTGTTCTGAGATTGTGACATGGCTGATTGGAGGAAGAGATGGAAGTGTAATGAATGCTGGGAATTTGGAGTCCTCATGCTCTAAGTAGCCCCAGAAATGTGCCAGAACTGGTCAGAGGACCTGTTCGACACAGACTGTCTGCTCACTGCAATGGAATTTTAAGGAGGTAATTCTATTGGGCAATGTAAGACCTACACCTTGTACTCCTGGGAGCAGGAGTAATATCCAAATAAGGGTGGACGCACATACTCAATAGACTGTCTTAGTTATATGCCAATAATTATATCACATATACACATTAATTGAAAAAATCTTTCTTAGATAAGGTCAGTGAACTGAAACCTGAATGCCCAGTTAGCGATCCCACAAGACTCCCAGCCTCGGCAAAATCATAATCTGTGACGAAAAAGATGTGACTAATGACATATTGTCTTTGGGTGTGAGAGGGTGTCAGACTTTAGTCTTTAAAATACTTTTTTTTTCTCATGTATGGGTAGAATAAGTCGGTCATTAGGTAAGGAACCAAATGTAATTAAGTCCAATTTTTAGAGTATCAAAATTTTAGACTTAAAAAAGGAATATAACATACACCGTCTGAAAGTTGCTTGTAGTATGAATACAACAGTTTTGTGCCACCATGTTTGTTTATTAAAAACATACTGTTTAGCCTTATTTAAAAAAAAAAAAAGCATAAATGTCCATGTCATTACACTGGCAGTTTTTACACATTTGTGGCTGGCAGTCCTCAGAAAGTGAGAAAATTCTGAGCATGACAAGGAGTCAGCTGACCAAACGATACACCAGCTGCTAGCTTTTAAACTAGCATTTCTAGTGAACATGTTACTGGACCATGTCTGTTTTATTCTCCAAGCACCTTCTGATTCTGAATTTGTATAGTCCCCTGTTTTTAATTCCAAAATGGTCTAAGGTTTTGCAAGGAAGGCCTAGGGCCATCATACTTCCGTTTGTCCCGGATGAATGCATCAGGGTTTCCTTTCCTATCCAGTCCTTACACTGGACTGTTTCACTCACAAGTGAATAAAGCCCTATTACGTCCTCATGTCACATGACTCAGTTTGCCTTCCTCCTGGGACACGTGCTGCAGTAACCCAGATAACATATGTCACTTATGCGTTTTACCAAATCACGAAGGGATTTCAGATACAGGGAGCATACATAATTCTAAAGATACATGATGAATTGCTGATATACTGTATAAATGCTTGACAAACAAAAAGAGCAACATACAGGAATTTCACTAGAATTTTACTGAGATCCATGGAGATTCTACACAAGAGCATAATTCTGTTGTCCCTGTCCTTCTGCATGCCATCCCTGGGTGTCATCACATTACAGTGGCTACCAGTGCAACTGACACAAAGGGTGAAACCAGCAGTCACTGTGCTTTTACATCAGATCAGCCTAAAGGCATTTTCTACTATACTTGGGCAGGCAAGCATGTGCAACCAGTGTACAGAGCTTTTCCTTGTTTTGAGGTTTTTCTTTTGTGTGGGGGAGGGCGTCTCAGTTGCATACAGTGTGTATGCTTGTTTTTCTCAGTAATAAAAGCTGTTTATTTCTCCTACAAGACATAAAAGTGACACTAAATGGTGTTGAATATCAGGGTCTAGTCAGAATGCTCAAAACACTTTATTTAATGAAAAATTTTAGTTTGTAAGGACAAGTTTGTGCTTCCAAACAGGTTGGTCATGAAGCAAGTATATGAGAAACCATACATACTAAATATGCCTTTCTTGTTTAAGTTTCAATATATGGCCAAAAGAATGTGGACACTGGCTTTTTCAGCATCTCATTTCACCAAGGGCATTCATTTGAAGTTGGTCAGTCCATCATTGCTATAACAGCATCTGCTGTTCTGGGAAGGTTTTCCATTAGATGCTGGAATATTGCTGTGAGGATTTTAAGGGTGGGTCTTGATGTTGGGTAGTCAAGTCCAATTCCAGGACAATTAAAATGAACAGTAACATACTTAAACATACCAATGCTAGATAAAGATAATTCTTACTATTTAAAATATCACCTTAATCATCTTAAGTGCTGTTTACACCTAAAAAATCAACTGGTTAAAATCGTATAAGATACATGCAATATGAAGTATTGGTAAACACTGAATACAAAAGGATCCTGTATTTCCCCTTCTGTTAGTTCTCAGCTGCACCTTAGAGTCGTAATGCCACCTACTGGACACATGAATCATGGCTATAGCAGATCAACTGCTGGTTAGTGATGTGCAGGGCGACCCGTGACCCACGGGTAACCGTGGGTGACCCGCGGGTGCGGGCAGCTTTAGGGCAGACATTTTAAAATATCGTGGGTCTGAGCGGGCGGGTCAAAAACTTACAAAACGCATTTCATTATCAATCAAAACGTGTTGTAAACAGGATCAGCATATATTTGTCAATTTTGGAATTTTCAATTTAATTGTAAGATAAGCTACTAATTTGGTGACTTGTCATTTTAGACAAAATTAAGTTAAAAGAAGACCTAAGTTCTACTAAGTTCATTCAAATCTGATGAGTTTTCAGATCTGATGTTACAGTTTTGAAAACTAGTGTGTTTTGCTTACATGCATGCTTGTGTGTGTGTGAGAGAGAGATGTCTTTCATGCAATTTTCCGCAACCCTTCTATAAATAATGACGTAAAAATCGATCTTTCGGTTTCTTTGTTGTTGCTTGGTACACAGTTAATCTTGCATAAAATTGTGTCATCATCTTCAATCAGGGTACCCGCGTCATGGAAAACCTGGAAAAGTTTTGGAATTTTGAAAATATTTTTTCCAGGCCCTGGATAAGTTTTGGAATTCTTGGATAGAGAGGAAAAGTTATGGAAAAGTTTTGGAAACTAGCTTTGTTCATTTTTGTTTCTCACTTCATTCCGCAACGTGCTAGCAGAAATGTACGAGTGGATCGAAGTCAATAGTTATTAATTACCTTGGTAAACATCCGTTTCCGCGCAGATTTCGCGTATTTGAGATTGCAAGTACGTGTAAAAAAAAAAAAAATAAAACCATAAAAACTTTCCAGTTTTTCTGTTTTTATTTATTTATTTTTTTTACACGTACTTGAATTTTATTGATCACAGTTTCGGCTTACCTGTAGCCTTTGCCTCATTTTTTCAGCTATGGTTTGCAGACATTACATTGGAGCAAAAAAGAAATACTGAGTGATGCAGGAATGAGAAAACATAAAATTTACATCCACATTATCATCATTTTTCATCATCGTCTTATGTGCTAAAACCTTTGGACAAATCTGTCTCCTACATATTTTTTGGTCCTGTTGAATTTTTTATAAATGTTCCATCAATAACTGTTTTCAACCCTGTTACTTGTATAAAATTCTAATATAATTGTAAAAATTTTAAAAAACACAATTGTACAATCAACTTATTTTCTGTGTTAAGTAAAAGTTATACACTGTAAGAAACTGGGGAATTATTATTTCCTTTTCATAACCCTTTCTTAGAAGATGCGGTGAAAATGTCAATTGTATATCAGCATATTTATGCATGAAAAAAGTGAATTCCTTAATATTCTCATTTTAAAACCACACTTAATGTAACAAGGGACATTTTATGTTTTATGATATAACAGATTTGTTCTAAATATGGATTTAAAACCTTTTCAAACAGTACCTCATATGTCAGTAACGGGGTTGATGAAACAATATTGATCATTTGTAAAAATTCATTTAAAGATAAGATTTGAGATATGAGATAGCACAGGACTTCTTTCTCAGAGGTAAGGATCTATGAATCCAAATAGGGGCTTAAAGAATTTTAAAACAGTAAAAATCGAACATTACTTTACACTTTTATTCTGCAGTGATTTTGCGGGAGGAGTGGTCTTTGTGATATACCTGGCCAGTAACACATGGCAAACCTTTCGCCCAAACCAGCTCCAGTCTAACACAATATACAAGATGTTTTTTGACTTCTTTAAATGACAGAACTTAATGCAAAACAAACTGTCTTACAATCTTCCCTTTACTGTTGATCTAGTCAAATTGGTGAACAAAAACCTGTTTTTTAGTTTTTGTATCTTACATTTTAAAATGAAAAAGGAATTATATTCACATACCCAGAGCGACACAACTTTCAAATTTTATGTATTACTGTACAAACAGAAACAGTTTGTTTAAACAGAAAATTAGGGAAATAGGCTACATTTCTCCGTTAAATATGTTTTCCTGTAAAATAAAAGTAACAAGCTCATTTAAATTTCAGTACATTCAATTGCATTAATTTGAAAATGTATTTACATTACTCATTACCACCCAGAGTAACTTTGTAACTTTATTTTGTAACGTGTTACTACCAACACTGCTAATAAACTGACATTGACTGTTGAATATCCATCTATAATTATTCCAGAGCAGCATGTGCAGCTGAGAGCCAAACTACTTGATGACAGAGGCGTACTTTTTAAGTCATCAGCTGCATATAGCACAAATTCCAGCGGTACTATTCATTTAGGAACCTCCACTTCTCTTAGTTTAGGTGAAATAGTGACTAAGTGGGTTTTCATGTTCTCCCCATGTTGAGTGGTTTATATGATCTCCCTGTGGCACATGGGCCGATAGGGCCCACGCCCCCAAATCCACCCACCCCAGCGCAGCGGCACAGGCGGAACCCAGATAACAGTATGTTTTTAAAAAATAAAAAACTTAAAATGCACTTGTGACGGTCTCACCTCAATCAGCTTTTGCGGTCCGTGCCTCGTGTTCTGCACACATATAAATGTTCACTGTCTCAACACTGCACGCGTTTTCCTTTCTCCAGCATCAAATCTTTATTTCTGCTCAGTGATCGTAAATTTTTCCCA
>JAODJW010000091.1:0-15665 GCA_026777045.1 Hyperopisus bebe
CCAGGCAACTTAGCTCCTGGGATCATTGGAACACGCAAACCTCTCCACCACGATAAGGTGTCGGCTCCAGGAGAGGCCCATTTAACCTAATTTAAAAAAACTTTAATATTTCCGAAAATGGACGTTTTGAAAAGACAAATAGATTACGGATTTAGTCAGTGTTTTTCCATGATTCTGCATAAAGATTTCAGCGAGATATGAAACTGAAATAGACGTGAAAAATATGCTGCATCGCTGACGTTGCACTCGACCAGAGGGTTAACTATGACCTACCAAAATTCCCTTTGCAGTTTATCTGAATGCAGCTTAACGTCATACCCAGGACCAATATTTTAAGTGAGGTTTGAACTCGCGACCAGGAAACTGATGTGCTACCTACTGCACTAACAAGGCCAATGAAACTGTCAGAGAACTAATAGGCTCAGGCCTGTTGGGGATCAGGGCTGGTGTGGTGCTGAGGCGTCACCTGCTGCATGGAAGCATTCGGGTCCCAGTCTGAGGCGACCCATCCGGTTAGGAGCATGGAACGTCTTGTCTCTCCGACAAGATGACCATCTTCCTCTGCTGTCAGGGGAGCTTCGTAAACTCCATGTTTCAGTGGCAGCATCTCTGAGGTATGCAGAGTTCTTGTAGAGTGCGTACACGTACACACATACACACACACACACACCAACCCTCTGACTTTAATAAGCCTGACACTGTTGCAAGTTCCACTCTCCAATACATTCAGTTGCATTTCCTTAATAGTGATGTTTTACGAAATCTGTACCAAATGTCTGCAACAGCATTTTAAATACATTTTTAGTATGAATTTATGCTTGACATACAATTTAACACAGTAAAATCGTTATTGAGAATGTGTTTGCATTAGTGTTAGAAACAGCCGCAGCACACAATCTGTGAACGGCAAATCTTTTTTGAAGAGGCAGCCCATCATGCTGCAGCCATCAGCCTGTATGAACACTGGAAGTGAGCTTCGCAGTGACCCTAGGTGAGGCTTTCTGCTTCTGAACTGCAATGTCAATGGAAAGGTGCAGTAATAACATGTTACCATGGGCCAGCGCACTGAAACAGGTCTTCTTACTGAAAGTGAAATTGTGAAAAAGTGATAGAAAACAGGTTAACGCAGGATATAAGTCCATGAGCTGAGCCTGGATGGGCGATACAGCCAAAAAAACCAGAGCCAGCTGGTGCAGAGGGAGTTTGGGCCTGACACTTGTTAGCAAGAGAGGCAAAGAAACAGAATTGCTTTCCCAGAACTGCATATATGTGGGGAGTTAATGCATGGATAGGTGTGAAACAGTTCCTTATTGCAATGTCCCTCCCCAGCCTCACAAGTTAGGAACTCACATTGACCAATCAGTGAAAATGGGGACCGGTTTTATAAATCTGTGCCTCAGATTTATGGCCCAGATATACTGGTGTTTCTGAAAGCTAACGTGGAGCATATTGAGTGTGTGAAGCTGCCTGTCTCACTCTCAGCCCCCTTTTAACAGCATGATGTCTGCTTTCATTCCAGGAACAGAATGAAGCTCCGTCAGCCCCGGGATTCCGCTTTTAAAGGAGGTTTTGTTTTCAGTCATGCTGTCCCTATTTTTAACTTCGATAGCAGATCTCGGTTTGCACTGAACCAGTACGCTCTATAAAAACAATAGACATAGCATAATAACATAGCAATGAAACTGAAAAAGGCATATTAGCCTACAGCTAAAAAAACTCTCTTAGGACATATTGGAGGAGGGTAGTCTTCTATGAATTTTAATGCACTAAAATTACCAGCCCGTAGCAACTCAAAGACCCTCTGATCTCTTCTCTCATCATGTAACAAAAGCTCTGGATTAATCTCATTTAAAAACATAGAAGGCAGCAATTTTGCACGGTAAATCCTGCTGTACTGTTCCACACTGGTGCTTTTGAATGCATCTGCACAAAAGACGGCAGGCAGGGGCTGGTCAGGCCTCTGTCCACTTGCACAACAGGACAGAGCACGACCCAGGCTAGCCGAGAGAGCGGAACCACAACAATGGCCTGGCAGAGGGATCAGGCTTCAGGCAGCGAGCAATCACAATACCTCCTGGCCTATGGAGGCTTCCGGAGATTCTGAAGCGTTTGCCTGGCTACAGGTAAAAACAGTGCCGGGCCAACTCCTATTGTCTGCCTTTCATACAGCGGCTTCTGATCCAGAGCCAGAGTAGGAATACATATTTGTTCCTGAGATTAGAGTCAAGAGGGAAGGAAACACAGAGTGGTAAATTGGTGGGCACGCTTCAGCAGTGTTGTTATGGCTGCAGCGGAATGTGTTTGAGCCCCCTGTCCAAATCCACACAGGCAGAAAAATGGGAAGCGACTTTCATTTGGCCTTTTTCTGCACCACACATATTTGATGCTAGATTCCATAGTATGAAATCGGAAAGCTTTATTTATGGTAGCATAATATTAGACTTTGTTTCACGAACAGCAGCTGGAAGTTAATGTTACCTAATGTATGGATTCTAAGCCAACCAGCCTCATGACATCCCAGCCCACCCTAGAACAAGATGGCGCTACACTTGCCTGACAAAAAGTAGTTTTGATTATTTTTAACCCAGTTTCACCGACAGTGTTCAACCTATAATGTTTTAGAGTGGGGTCCATCTTGTACATTATGTTAAGTGGGTGAATCTCAATACCAAGAAGGAAAAGATCATACTGTGTGGTTATGGCAAGACTGATATCGCCAGCTTGCCTTCCAAGATTTAACTATGGGCATAACAGGCCATGGGATTGCGGTCATTCAATGAAGATGCAGCTGATGTATCCTTGATATTTTGGGTGGAGCAAGAACATCTGGGGATTTTTACCATCCTCTGTACTTGTGTTTTTATTATTGGAACCAGTCTTCAGCAATAGAAAATGACGTAAAATAGATTACTCCCCAGTCTAGGGTTGGGACTATCAGGTGTGGGTAAAAGGGACAAAACAAAATAAGGGGGACATAAATAACAAAAACTAACTAGGTGCATAAAAGTCGCAAACCCTTAACAGAAAGAAAATTCAAATAAAAGCCAAACACTAACTAACTCCCTAACTAACAAAAACACAATCCTAAGGCAGCCACTCCCTATTCTTTTTGTGTATACAAAATTGGCAAGGAACAAAAACACAAAATGCACGCAATTTTTAAGATGATACAACCAAGCCAAATCACAATCCAGAAGAGGTAGTCAGTTCGAGCAAAATGTCAAGACCAAGAACAAAATTTAACACAAATATCAGAAGCACAATAACAAGCTTCTCCTACACAACGCCAGGAGCTGCTATAGGCAAAATGGTCCTTTTATTCATTTGACAAGCAAGAAACCAAGACCAAAATGATGCACAGGTGGTGTTCATCTTGTCATCAAGGAGACAGGAAGAAGGCAGGTGTAAAACCTGGCACTAGATCCCTGGAGTATGGAATCTAAAACAAAAGAAGTGCAGCTACAAATACAGACCGTAACACAGGTAAACAAGAACACAAATACGGGCAAGTAAGCATATCGAGGTTCATCCTACATCTGGCGTTTCATGTCCACTTTAAATTTGAAACTGCACACTCCAATTATTAAGTCAGCGATGGCCAATCTTATCCGCAAAGGGCCAGTGTATATGGACGTTTTTGGGGTAACCTTTAGGTCACCTGTTCAAACCCAGGTGTGAAGACTCTCCAGCCAAATCAGTCCTCTAATTAGTGATCTAGTTGCTGTGAAAACCCGCATACAGAATGACCCTTTCTGGATAAGATTGCCCACCCCTGTCTTAGGTATAGCCAAAGCAAGTTGCAAAAAAAGATTTTCTTTGAGAAGAAGCATCAGAAATGTGGTATAACCAGTTACTTATTTAAAAACCTTCATAAGAGGCAAGTTGTTTTTCCTAAATGCCTCATATAAGGGCATGACCTCCATACCCTGGGAAGAGAGAGCAGGCTGGTAACACCTAGGGGTCGTGTAGGGAGGTGTCTAGGGTAGCTAGATCCAGCCAAACCCACATGTCAGAGATTAAAACACACTGTACATGAAAAAGATATGCCCCCTCCCCCTGCGAGATGCTACCATGTCTCATGTCAGGCTGTAGTACTTAGCAGAAGGTGATACAACAGCACCGACAACAATCGCACCCCAGAGGCCAATCGCCTGCAGACAGCCACAGCAGATTGTGTAGAGGTTAGGCTGCAGGCCACACCCACGCTACTCCAGACCACAGACAGGACCCATCAGCCCATGTCTGCCTGACCCCAGTACATTGCTGGGGACACATCTTTAAGCCCCCAGTGTTTAGGCTTTCCAGATACATGCTTTCAGCTATTGAATGATGTTCAGTGCTAGTTATTTTCACATTGACCCTGAACGGTTCCAATATCCATTTTAGGGAGAGGTTAGTTTCAGCCAAACCCTGGGACATTTCTGTAACAGCTTGGAAGACTGAATCTGACATTTTGGACATCCATGCCGACTCCCTTTTTATGTGGGATTTAAACAGTGTGAATGCTTTCAGCCTAACCAAAGGGAATGAGCCACAAGAATATAGATCATAAAACAAGCTGCATTGGTACAGTCTGGATTAAAGCATCCATTTGGGGTATGGAGTGCAGTAAAATGTATTTTTAGTAGTACTTTTAGAAGTCTAATGAGATAATGGTGTTCCACTGGATTTAATTTTTCCTGCAAAAAATGTTATGAGAAAAACATTCATTGGTGTGATTTTATGATGGAAATAGACAATGTTGGAGTGAAAAAAACCTAGGACACAAAAACCATTTGGAGTTCTTATAACAAGTTATTATTGTTGGTATTCCGGGGTGAAATATTATTTTATTTTATGATAACTGGAATATGGTCTGAATATTTTTTCTGAGGATTAATAAAATCACGCACATCTCTGCTTAGTCATCCTCCTTGTTTTGGCCACTTTTCAGATGACTAGCCTGCGTTTTACTTTCAAATTTGCTTTGATACACAGCTGTACCACCTGATAGTAACAGCTGTTCCACCTTGGATCTGACTTCAACCTGTCACAGTTTTGCCTCAAATAGTACAGTTCAATATAATACGTTGCCAGGCAAGAGCTTTTCACAGCATTAGGTAGATTTCAGCAAAATCAGCCAATATTTTAAAACAGCAGTGTTGAAATACTGGTGGTTCAAACATTCTGGGGACTTATTGTGGACACACTTCATTTCATGCCATTCTGGTTTAAAGGTTTGATTGAGCGGTTACTGGATTTTCATAGCAAAATACTAGTTGGGAAGGGCTGCAGTGTCATAAGGTCCTTTCCCTGTGTGGAGTAGCGTTACCACAAAGGTGCCGCTGTTACTCTCACTCTTCAGAGGACAGCCAGATCACCAGTGATCACCATCTCTGAGACCTACTGTTTTGCCATTTTCCAAAAATCCTACTCTAAACCCGAAGAAAGAGTGTAAAGTGATACCATCCCTATTGTGACTAACTCCTCATCTTAAATACGGCTGATAAGAATGACATCAGGACTCCATGGTTAACACTGCAATGCTGTATGGTGGAAGATGTTCTTTTGGGCTTATTACTGTATCTCTTGCCCTCACTCAGGTGGTCAAAAATTTAGATTTTGTTTATGTTGTGAGAGATAACTTTAGACAGACACTCTGTGAATAGTTTTGCAGTTTGGCATAAATTGGAGTTCTCTAGAATATGTGTGACCATTTAGTAGTAACATGAGCAATTTCCTCCGGGATCAATAAAGCTTTTCTGATTCTGATGTAGGTTTGTGGTTCTGGGCCAGCAAGTTTCTGCTGTCGTAGGAGATGCAGCCATCCAGGAGAGCACATGGACTACACGCTCCTGGCTACAGGACCACTTGCTGTCAAGAACATCACACTAGTGCGAATAATGAAGCCAATGCAGAAGCCAGCATTGTTGCCAACCAATTGCCGTAGACAGAGTCCATCGGACATAAGGCAATTTTTTTGGCTCACTGAGGATCACAGAAGTAACTGAGGAGCACTGATACTAATCTGCATATGTGCAGCAGCAGGAGACTAAACATCTGACAGGTTCAGTGAGATAGAAGTCAGGATGAAAAAGTGTGTGACATCACACCAGTGGTAGCTGCATTAACCATAAACAAATCGCCGTGTCTCTGTAAATTATAGTGGTGCTGTAATACACATAAACTGCAAGAATATGAATTTTTGCAAAGCAAGGGTTTGAAATGCAGTGTTTCTGGGGAAATGTCCAAAAGCAGTGGGATTATGAAGTACTGGCTGGACTCGCAGTCACAGGGGTCAAAACTGTCTCTCAGGCAGTCGGTTTAAACAGGACCTGTTGATAGGACTGAGGCAGCTTGGAGCTGCAGGACACCATCGCAGAAATCCCCTGCCAGCCCAAACACCCCACTAGAGGGTAATTAACAGACACAGCCTGACATAGCTGCCAAAGTCTGGCCTTCCTGTATTTCACTTGAGATTTTAATTGTGTAAGCATTTACATGATTCAGCTCAATTTATTTTCGCATAAAGCCTTTCACAAGAGTCGATCGTAGGTGCTTGATAAGGGTATGTGTCAAACCATTTTTACATTAAAAACAGAATACCAAAATGACAAAGTATATTTGTAATGTGCACATTGTACATTTTGTCTGTGATTAAAAAGCCCACTAAAATGTTTTGAATTCATAAAATTCATCTATGGCTCACTGAGGTGCATTGTGTAACTATTACTACACAGTAGTGAATAACTACACGGTACACAGTAACTACACGGTTATGAAATTGGAAGTACAGAGCAAGCAGCACAATCTGGTGTTTTGAAGTGAAAAACTGAACATACAGCTTGTGTTTCTCTGCAAATACACCTTCACTTTGAACCACATGAAAGATGTCAATCACACTTAAAACCTATTCATTATGTTTCATTAAAAGTTCAAAGCAAAAGTCTCTGCCTTTTTATGGACAAGCCTCATTGAAAACATACAGGTTCTTAAAAAGGACTGGGTGGGGCAATGAGGTGGGAGGTGGGGTTCATGAGTAGACATGCAGAAGACGACATTTAAAAAAAGACACTCATCACATAAAAGCCACAGAGAGCTCTTCTCCGAATGGCTTCATGAAGTCACGCCTCGTTTTTTAAACATTCATAAAAAAGCTGGGAGCAAACTGCACACCCAATATACTGTACACAAACATGGAGCTCTGTGACCAAGTGTCTTGTGCCTCACAGTTCATTAATACTGGATGCATGTGAAAGACAGTGGAAAGACATCACCCACACTTCTGATCTGATACTGTGAAATGTTAACTGCTAATCACTCAATTTGCTTGATTGAACAATAAACAATAAGGACAAAAGCAGCCATGGACTTAAGAGCATTGAAAGAAGGAAGGGAGATAAAGAGCTTTTCATTCTGTCATCCAGAATGAGTTAATGCCTTAGCTTTGAAGCTGCAGCACCACACTAGTAGCATCACTCTAAATAGTAGATGTTGCACTTTGGTAACCTCAGCTGTCCAAACAATTTCCATATAGTTTCTACTCAGAGCCATTTCAAACCCATCTGACTGGTCCATGTGCAGATGAATATAAGGGTTTCACAAGCCATTTTCGAGGAACGAACTGCTGCCACCTGCTGGCTCCCATAGCTGGAGCAGCGGGGAAGGCTAATGACCAGCATCTACGGCTGCTACCTGCCTGCTCCCACGGCCTGAATGGTAGGGATGGCTAACAACCAAAAATCCCCCTGCTCAGCAAAATCAGCTGAGCAATTGAAAGTACCAACCTGAGCAAAAGGCCCAGTAGGTCTAGCTGCTCTCCTGCCTCAGCCTGCCCCCCCCCCCCATTATAATGCAAGATCAACCCATTCAAACAAGAAAAAAAAAACATAAAAACATTGTCCTCCCAGATTTGCAGCAGCTGAAAAATAAGGAAAGATTTTCTTAAAACAAGGCCCTATTTCAGGGTCTCTATTACAGGTAAATTTCTCCTTCACCAGACAGGAGAAAAGAGGGAGAAAGAACTCAGACAGACTCAGCTGACAGATTCCTGTCCCTTAGCTCTTGAGTCTTGAGGTCTTGAGGCAGACAGTTTATTTACAAGCCAGCACAGTCAACCAAAGACAACACACGAAGAAGCTCTGACACTTGGAAATGCTTCTCTCTCTGAACTCCCTTTGCCAGGAATGTAGCAAAGGGTTCAGAAGGTAACAGCAACTGACCCAGCAAAGAGAAATCGGGTGAGCTTTTTTACAAAGAAATCAGAGGGTACTTGTAATTGTATGCAGCTGATCCCATAAGTTATGATTATAGTTGCTAATCAGAATTACTGCCTGACAGTCCCTTAATAAGACACAGAGCAGCCATCCTCAACTATCAAGGCTGCCAGACATATTGTCTGCATTCAGCTTGGGGCCAGCCTTTGTGTCAATAGTCTCCATGACTGTTTCAAAGGCAGCACACACTGATTTCATTAAGAGAGCAGTAAAGCGACTGCAGTGTTCAGTCTGGTCAGCCTGCAGGTCATGTGACAGCATGATGAGGAGGTGCAGCACTGATGGGGCCTAGAAGCACTTAAATGCGCCCCTGACAGCAGCATCTGACACAGATACGGTTGCTCCTTTCCTGAGTTTGTTAGTTAACCTGACAGCCATATGCAGAGATGGAAAGTTTGGGTTCAGAAAGTACAAATCCAGGCCAAGATTTTGTTTCAACCAACCAGTTGATCATAAAGAGTCATATTCAAAGTACTTAACTAGTTGGTTCGAACAAAATTTTAGTCTGGATTTGTACTTTCTGAACCAAAACTTTCCACCTCTAGCCATATGCACTGTGGATGTTGCACTGTGTGGTAATAAGATCGCTCTCATGGCTTCTATGCCTTGGACAGACGTTTTTAGATGTTTCCCTGGAGAAACACCCCAACAGAAGGTTTTCGATAACAGCGACCGACTTTGGTCCATGTGGTAGGTTAAACATACAAGCAAGGATTCACTCCTAAGTCCGTTTGGACCATTGTTAAGCAGAATGACAGATTAAAACACATGGCTGGTGCATCTGTCCACCCTAAAGCTGCATTCAGAGGGGTCCATGGGACAGGTGCTTTATAGTAAGTGGATTCGCACTCATGGTGTCAAACAACCAGCATATCGGAGGGTAAAACACTCATACATGACAGAAGTTACAGTGGTTAGAATACTTAATGTAATGTTTTCAAAACTGCTTGTAACACCACTTGGGAAAGAGGGGTAATCAGTCACTCTGAGAAAAGCAGGGAGAGTAGATGCTTAGCTAGTTCTTACAGTATAAGACACTAATACTTCACAATGAGTTTAAGTAACCTCCTCGGTTAATGAACAATTGGCCGCAGCTGTTAATTTTCAGGCAAGGCAGACCAGGCGAGGGGGTGTGGCTGAGGTAACAGGACATGGCTGCAGTGAGGGGGTGTGGCTGAGGTAACAGGACATGGCTGCAGTGAGGGGGTGTGGCTGAGGTAACAGGACATGGCTGCAGTGAGGGGGTGTGGCTGAGGTGGAGGCTTAGACTGCAAAAAAAAAGTAAAACAAGCCAGAGATGCATTAAAAAAACACTCCTTAGCATTCCAAATATAAATCAAGTCCGGTCAGATTGTCTTCAGGAAATGTATTGTGGTGACTCCGGGTTTTGTTATTTGAGTTACTTGTTTAAAATGCTGAATTGTTGTTGTTCTGTTCTTTCGCCTGTTATTATCTGTGTTGTGATTGGGGGGTGAGATGGAGTATGGGTGGGGCACGTGAGAGTGTGGGTGCGCGTGCGTGAGGAGAGGGAGTGAGAGCGAGGGGTTGGGAGGGAGCATCTGGGAGCAAAAGCTTGGTGATCGAGTGCTGCGAGTTATAACAGAAATGACAACGCTATTGTTACGAGCCATTTATTAAAGAACTGTTAAATTGAGTCAGTCCTGTGACTGGTTATCTGGCGCGACGCTACAGTATTGTATTGTGCGGAACTATTGTCATTATATCAGTGTGTCTGCTTTCAAGAATGAACTAGATAATACCAATAGAAAGTTCTTGAAAATGACTATATTCTATGATTCCCTCAAAACGAATTTTGTTAGGCCCACTCTCATTCTACGTGTTCCTGATGTTTAAATAATCCATTGTAACCCCCAGAATAGCCCAGCACCACCCCTCATCAGTAATGACTTCCACACTGTGCCATGGCACCATGCTGTGGGTGTTTAGCACACAGAGTGGGACCCTCAGCATTCCTGAGCCAGTCAGACTCACAGGTGCTGCATTCCAACGTGCTGGAGCAGAACCTCAGATGCGCAGGGAAGCCTGTGCTGAAAGGCGGCATGTTTCCGGAATGATCTGCATCATTTCTCCCAGACAGTCACAGGACAGCATGCCGTCCAGAGATAAATTGAAGAAAGTCTAAGTCGAGTGACAGGAGTCTGATGCAGGCTGAGGTTAGTTTGATTGGATGCATGATTAACGTAGATAAGTAAAGGACAGAGAAGCAGAGAATCATTCATGTTTTTATGTTTATCCGTTAAATGCTACCCTAGTGACCCACAATTCAATTCATTTTTATATAATGCCTTTAACAACAGAGTCACTGCAAGGGACTTTACATGGGTGTGTAGTGATAAATTAAACGTCATTAAAACAGAATAATACAAAAACAGGAGATGATGATAGATAGATAGATAGATAGATAGATATAGATAGATGATAGATGATAGATAGATAGATAGATAGATAGATAGATAGATAGATAGATAGATAGACAGACAGACAGACAGACGGATGGATGGATGGATGCAGGTTCACTACAGAGGAGAGGAACCAAAAACTCCCAAACAGTAAGGAAAAAAAAAAAACACTGGGGGACCAAGGTCAACTAGTTACCACCCCCCCTCCCCCCCAGCCATGCTAACATTATTGAAAAAAGAAAGAATGGGCTTGATTGCTAAAAGCAAAGTGTAAACTGCATCATGTCAAGCCAAAGTCCATCAATAAGTCAGTTCCTCACGCCAATGATTGTTTTCCGGCTCTTGGCAAACAGTTCTAACTAATGTATCTCTCCAAAACCTAAGTGATTCCACTCAAAGACCAGAGTTTTATTTTTGAAACATGGTCATTCAAAAGCACTTATGGGTCTCATTATGAAAGATGCTGTGATCTCTCTGCAGACCATAGTCACATCTGCTGATGGGGACCTTTATGTGCAGATCAGTGGTCACGTTGTTTCCGATGGATCTGCATGGAAGGAGGAGACATTCCAGTTTTTCTTAGATCACAGAGCTTGTACAGACAAGACTCTCACAGCCCAACATTACATGGGTAGGGAGTCGGTCTGGTGGAGAATTATCCTTGATGGGAATGTGAACACTTTCCACCCACCCCCACAAACGTGATTTATAAGTTCAAGTAATCGGAAAATACAGAACAACAGAAGACACAAATTAATACAATGCCTGCTTTTTAGAGAGACTTCTTTTGCCACAATGAGTGAATTAGCTCTGGATTCTGCTCATATCATGTTTCATTTTCAGTTAATTCACCCAGTTCTTAATTCCAAAACTGGGGAAATAAAAGTGTAAAGTTTGTAATAAAATGTTTTATACCACAAGTAGTATGGATATAACACACTGTTATTCTAGTATGAGGGCAAAAGCAGCAGTTTCTGACTGATCAGCTTGCAGTGTCGTAGAACTTGGAAAATAAGGTACATGCATCAGAAAGCATCTAAGCACAAAACTGATACATCTTTATACAGTAACCAAAAATGATATTTCAGGTTCCCGGTTAGACTTTTTGGGTTTTAATGGCTGAATTCCGTGCTCCTTACTTCAGAGGCAAACTCCATTATACTACAAAAGAAATCATGCTTTATTTTCCATTTGTAAAGGAATGTCTTAGTTTTCACATATCCTGACTTGTTCTCCTTGATAAGGCACACAAACAAACAGAGGTGAGAGCAAGACTTGCGGTCCGAGCACAGAGAGAGCCACTCATCCAATGTCCCTAGAGCACGGGATGCAAACTGGCAACCTTCTGGTCACAGACACACAGGTTCACCGCACTGAGCCACAGTACCCCCAGCAGCAGCCACATAGGGGATTGGGGGGGGGGCAGCTATACGGAGTTCAGGAGGATTAAAAGAGGAGGCTGGGCAGCCTTTACGCCAGGGTGGGTTTGGACCGGCGTTGTCGTGTGACCAGAGGAAAGCTCTCAATGGCAGCCACCATGTTCATGTGGTCAGGCTACAGACAGAAACTGATGGCTGTGTGGAGAAGCCATACGCCACAATGGTGTGGGAGGTCCGTGGATCAGACACTAATGAGGTTTACAAAAGTGCCAGCTGGCATTTGGAAATTATATTAAAGGGTCTGAAAAAACATGGAAAATAAAGACTTAAACAGCTACATTGAGTCTGTCATGGTGTCATCTACCATGAATGATAGAAACTGAAACAGGAAGACAGGATCTTAAACATCTATCCAAATGTTCTTTCTTAGCTTTGTGAAAAAAAAACACAAAGACTAAGCTGTTCAAAAATGCAGAATCAGCACAAAAATTCTTCCATTCATCAATCCTTCCATCTATTCATCCATTCATCTTCTAATTGCTGACCTAGTACAGGATTCCTATGAGCTTGGCGCTCATCTCAAAAAGCACAGGGCACACCCAGGAAGGGGACACCCTGGACTGGACTCCAGTCCATCACAGGGTACAGGGCAGGGAACACCTTGGAGTGCTATTAAAAGATTCACAGTAGGAATCTTGAGCAATTTCACTAATAGGGTTACTTACTTAAAGCTTTGTGTTCCTTATGTCACTTATTTGTATTATACAGTCTGAGGCTGAATTCATTGTAAACAGCCCATAAATGCTGTATGGTACTGAGTCCCAAATCCCAGAACAGCTGCTGTGTAAATGCAGCCCTTTAAACAGTAAGGACCTGCTCTGCTCTGTTCACCAGAACCAGTAGGACCTGAGGACCATGATGGCTGTCCCTGCAGGAGGTCCATCAAGCATCATGGTAAAAGGAACATACTTATCAATCATAAGTATATAAATCAGCCTGTCACTTTAAGCAGCCAGAAGAAAGGCCCCCAATGGTCTGAAAAGCTCTGAGAGGTTCAGAAGTGTCCGAAACCTTTACTCCCCCCCTTCTCTTTGTTATAGTGGGACGTACCAGGACTGGTGATAATGGTACGTGCCTTAAGAGACTTCACGTATTCACAGAGCATGTTTACAGCGAATCGATATCTGTCTTTGGCAGCTCTCACTTGTGAGCCGTGGTGGTCTGGAGGCTGTTCCCGGGCCCTTATTTATACACCCCTCCACCGCATGAGGGGCTGGCCACCATCTGTTTCTCCTTGGGGCTGTGGTCTTGATTCCAGAGCCCCACATCAAAGCCCCACATGTCTCATCCAGAGGAGGGAGAGGAGCAGTGATTTGGGAGGCATTCTCCCATATTCCCACAAGCCTGACCCCCTACTCATGGAGGGAAAAACAAGGAAGGCCACCATTCCAGTGCACTGAGAAGCCATCAATCCCTGGAGTGGCCAGTATGCACATCCCAGGGTGTCCCTTTAATCAGACATATGCCAAAGTTCCCTTTACTGTGAAACCAACAGGTCTGGTGTAAATTCATGCAATACTGAGGTCCTTATTGGAAAGTAGTAGCTGATTGACATACAAGTATTTTACAAAGCAGGTAGCATTAGCTAACTGGAGCTGTGTGTCGAATGTCCTCCTCGTGTTCTTCCTGCAATCGCGTATACATATATATACTGTACTGTGATGCCCTGGCATCCCTTCCTGGGTGTCCCCCACCTTGTGGCCTGTGATTGACTGCCATCCCATCCAAGTTGTCCCCTGTTTTGTGATGGACTGGCATCCTGCCCAGGATGTCTCCAGTCTTGTGCCCTGTGCTGCCTGGGAGAGGCTCCAGGTGCCCCAGTTGAGGACAGGCACTTGGAAGATGAGCAGACATTTTCAGAACATAAAGCCTCTTTAACTGTCGCTTTTCCTCTCTATTGGCTTTGATGGCTACATTATTGTTAAGTCCAGTGTGTCTTTGGTGGACAGTGGTGTTCTCTTCTACCTCTGGCCACGGCCCATCGGATCCATCTCCCCTCTCCTCCTCCTCCTGTGGGCCACCAGCTCCATTTCCCCTCTCCTCCTCCTTAAGCCGCCAGCTCCTTCTCTCCTCTCCACCTGCTCCACAGCCCGTCAATTCCGTCTCTCCTCTCCTCCTCCTCGGGCCGCTGGCTCTTTCTCCCCTGTTTACCTCCTCCTTGGGCTGCTGGGTCCATCTTCCTTCTCCTACACTTCACTGCCCGCCGGCACCATCTCCCCCTCTCCTTCTCGGGGTGCCAGATCCATCTCCTCTCTCCTCCTCCTCCACAGCCCGCCGGGTCTATCACCCCTCTCCTCCTCCTTGGGCAGCCAGCTCCATCTCCCCTCTCCTCTTCTCCTCCTCAGGCCACTGGCTCCATTATCCCTCTCCACCTCCTTCATAGCCCAACCGGCTCCATCTTCCGTCTCCTCGGGCCACTGGATCCATCTTCCTTCTCTTCCTCGGGCCACTGGATCCATCTCTCCTCTCCACCTCCTCCACAGCCCACTGGCTCCATCTTCCTTCTTCACCGCCTTCATGGCCCACACAATAACGAAATGTGTCCTGTGCATTTAACCCATGTGTGACATTGTGACACAGCACGGGGCAGCTAATTCAGCGCCCGGGACGCAGTGCTTGGGGGTGGTACCTTGCCGGTCAGGGATCTGAACCAGCAGTCTTTCAATTAGAAGTGTGCTTCCCTAACCATTAAAACACCACTGCCCACAAAAAAGTGCAGTAGGGACACTGCAGGAAACATGCGAACATGGAGAGATCATACAAACTCCACACAGAAAGGTCCTATGCCTGACCTGGGGATCGAATCCAGGACCTTCTTCCTGAGAGGGAGCAGTGCTGACCACGGCACCACCATGCCGCCCCTTAATCACAGCATCGCCTCCCTTGACTTAAACTCCACACACCTAGAGATGTAATCCAACATTCTATTGGCCTTTTTAACTGCTTCCCCACACTGGCGGGAGTGGGACATGGAAGCATCAATATACACATGGAGGTCTTTCTCATAATCAGCTACTGTTATTTCAGTGGAACCCATAAAATATCCATCCATCCATCCATTTTCCAACCCACTTATCCTACGGGGTCGCAGGGGGTCTGGAGCCTATCCTGGAAGCATTGGGCATGAGGCAGGGAACAACCCTGGACAGAGGGCCAGCCCATCACACACCATTCACACCTTTGGGCAATTTAGGAACGCCAATTAGCCTCTGCATGTTTTTGGACTGTGGGGGGAAACTGGAGTACCCAGAGAAAACTCCACGAAGACACGGGGAGAACATGCAAACTCCAAACACATGTGACCCAGGCGGAGACTCAAACCCAGGTCCCAGAGGTGTGAGGCAACAGTGCTAAACACTGCACCACCATGCCACCCCCCTCATAAAATATCTGTACTTTATATTTCTGCTCCCTGCATGGATTACCTTACATTTATCCACGTTAAAGTTAATCTGCCAGGTATCAGCCCAGTTGCTAATTAAATCAAGATCCCGCTGTAGCCTCTGTGCTGCTAGTTCAGTATCTGCTACACCACCCACCTTGGTGTCATC
>JAODJW010000091.1:37167-51277 GCA_026777045.1 Hyperopisus bebe
TGCACATAGACCACACACACATCCCCACAAGATACAGACACCCCGCAGACACACCTCTCAGCCATGCACATAGACCACACACACATCCCCACAAGATACAGACACCCCGCAGACACACCTCTCAGCCATGCACATAGACCACACACACATCCCCACAAGATACAGACACCCCGCAGACACACCTCTCAGCCATGCACATAGACCATACACACATCCCCACAAGATACTCAGACACCCACACACAGAGACAAAGAGACATGAGCCCATGCACTCCAGACTGCCCTCCGACGTGCGGGAGAACGGACGCGACTCCCGGCGCCAGCTGCGACCACAGGGCACCGCCAGCCATGCGGCCACCCAAGCGCCCCCCCCCCCACCATCTCCAGCAGGGAACAGGGGTGTAGGACGTCCCACCCACTCTCCTCCCCCATGCACCTGTGTGAAAGGTAGAGTGTTGGATGCGTGTGGTGATGTATGTCACTGTATGTGGTGCAGGGGGTGAGTATGACTGTTGAGAAACTAAGATGGATATAAAATTGACGGGGGGAGTGTGGAGGAGCGCTGCTTGTGAACAGCTCTCCTCCACATCCCCCCCCCCAAGACCCTGTGTGTATTCTGGTATGTGATGACTAAAGTGCAATTAAAACAGGGAGGGGCAGAAGGCAGCGCAGCACAGTGAATAAAGCCATGTGAATGGCCCTCCCCACTGTAGCAGGCACGGCATACACCCACCCCGAGATCCTACTGTGTGCCTGGCATGTTGTTGAATGAGGGGGAAGAGGGGCTGGGATTCATAAGACCAGGGGGCAGATTACTGACCCCCTGGCAAAAGAGAGCCAGCTAACCAGCTGGCTCAGTAGACACACCAGCCCCCACCGCCGTGCAGGAAGGCGTGGACCCGGGGCCCCCGGCAACAACACCCCGGAGCACCACCAGCGCCAAAAGCCATTCTCTCCAGACTTATATGATCTAAAAGTAAATTTCTATACTGAGTAATACATAAATTGTTTTTTGATTTCCAGTTCCTGAAGATGGTTTTCTTTGCCATGCCTAAGGCAGTAAGGATTATGCGCCTTATTTTCTTCCATATCAATTCACTTGCATCACCTAAAATGCACAATGTGGGTGAGGTTGGTATATGACAATTAAACCATATTGATAGATCTTCACATATCCTCTGCCAGAACTTCTGTACCAGTGTGCAGGACCATATGGATGCATGTAGTTCTCTACAAAGTTACCTGAGCAATGGGTGCATAAGTTTGAGTGTATAAGGCCCATTTGGAACATCCTTTGTCCTGTGAAGTGTATTCTATGGAGAGTTTTGTACTGTACAAGTTGTAATTTGGGACTTTTAGTTATTTGGAAAGTGTTTAAACGTATTTGTTTCCAAAAGTTTTGCTCTGGATCGATGCATAGATCTTGCTCCCATTTTGAGGTTGGGAGGGAAATTGAGTCATCTATCTTTGACAATAACTTATCAAAATACAGTTTTGATAATAATTTGGGGCAAGAGAGATTTAAAAAAGTACCCATGGAGGTATTTCTAAATGAAGCTGATTAGGACTGAACCTTGCCTGAATAATGTTACGAATTTGAGCGTTTAATGTCACTCTCAGCCTAGTACGCCTTTGAAGAGTAGGTAGGTTGGGATAGAGTTCAGGTTTTATTTTTGAGTAGGTACCAGAGTTAAAATTTAAGCTGACAGGAAATTAACAGTGACGCCTTATGTTAGGCTGAGAGCGCATTGCGTGAATGGTGATTAATTACGCTGGTTGTGATACTGGCTTCTGTTTGTATGGTTTCATGCATCATGGCTTGTGGTAGGGTAAATAGCTAGCTGGTACAGAGCTTGGTAAATTCGGTTTGGTTATGCTACTGTGTAGCTTTTGCAGGCTTATGGTATTTTATGCTGAGTTTGTCTTTTAGCTGAGATTGGGGTAGCCCTTCAGCCTATATTTGCAGATTACATTAGAAGTGCTCATTTTGTACAGTCTAGAAACAAAGTAATAGAGGTATATGAATATGTCTTCCTATGTGGAAGAATTTGGGGAGGATCCCTTGAAGAGTTTCCAGAAAGGCGCACTAAGGAAGTGATTATGCAGTTTGTGCATTATGGAATTATGAAACTAACTAATCAGGAAAAGAAAGTTAAAGATGACGATACTTAATACTGTGAAGTCTGATGGGACTGCAGGAGGGTTTTGTTTTTTGGTTCCTGGAGAACCAAACCACCACGCTTCTCTTCACTTTTATTTGATCTTGCAGTGGTGGTTCATTAGTCTAATCATTTACACCTGAGGAACGGGTGCTTAAACAAACAGGGACGTTGTGGCTTCTTGCTTTGGCTCTCATTTTGTAACTCTGTGTACAGAGGGGTTCCTCTTCTTGTGTTTCTTTGTTTTTCTTTATAATTTGTTTCCCTATTTGATATTTCTTTAGAAACAAATATTTATCCTTGGGTTCTCATTAATAAATATTGGTTGTTTTGCAGTTTTTGTACTCTGACCCTTGAATGTTATGGTTCATGCAGGTCATAACAGTCCAATAAGGAGAGCCGGTATCCAGGGACTTTTCCATCCTACCTGGTCTCTGATAATATCTGCCTGAGGCCACATGCAGTTTAACTCGGCAGGTAGCATAGAAAACCTGCTGGATACTGGCTCTCCAGGATCAGGGCTGTCTACCTCCGTATTGGACAATCATCTACTTTAAATTAACCCAGCTAACTGAGAAATCCTGTTTGATAGAACACCCCCCAGGGCAGTATGATAAGCACCAAGAAGATAAGGAGAAGCACACTCCATGACTGTCCAATGAAGAAGGGAAAAGAGGAGACTAAGGCCAGGAGGAAATGCGAGGGGGAATCGCCGATTTTCTGTCTCAGGCCCAGGTGGAGCACTTAGTGACCAATTAAAGGTGTTCCAGGAACATAGAAGAGTCTGCTGATGTAAACACCTCTGGCTCCCATCAAACCTTTCACAAGCGTAGGAAGAACAGTGTGTCCGCAGAGATCATTTTACAGCCCAGCAATCAATAACCAAGCAGGTTTTAGTACAAAAAGGTCACGCTGGTTCACATGGAGCTTACTCAAGCTTTTCTTACACTTAAACAATCAAACCGAGAACTAGCCATGAATCACTGTAGCCCACGTCCAAAAAGAGGGGACAAGCACATACCTTATAGGCACATGACTGTGCTGAGACTGCTCTTCAAGTATAAGGAATCAGAAACGGACTCAAGGAATTTCCTCAGCAACCCCTGATGGAGACTATCAGTCATGTTCTGACGTGTGGAAGTGCGGCTCACGCACCAGCACTACTAACATTCTGCCTGCCCGAAACATCCTGAATGTCCAGTTCGTCTCCTCATTTGCCCAGTCTGACTTGTCTCGCTTTACCCTCCTCACCCACCCACCAGGGTCTTTCTGAGCACAGAGGGGGTTCCTCCGTGATGGCGGCACAGCCAGACACCCAAGCAGGCCATTTCAGCACGGACGCTCTGAGGACTGTCATGGGGGAGATCTTACGAAACGGCATGGTGTTGACTGGTGGGCGAAGTCCCTGCCATCTCACCGCTTTGTCATTTTCTGTAGGCAGCTCAAAGACGCATCTCAGCTTGGAATCCATGAGGTCGTCGGGTTTCGCGTCCTTCCACTGCCAGGGCGGGACACAGCCGCGTCAGTCACCAGCTCATGGATTTCACTCTTTCACAATACAACTTTGACTCTGGGATTTTTAAATGTACATTTTTCTCATTTTTAATCAAAAATGTTAACAAGAATACAGTACAACTAGAAAAATGAGTGTTAACTATAAAGTTCCTACTGACATCATCAAATGTCATGGTGGCAACAGGATGCATCTATATCGTATACAAATAAAACCAAGAGGAAACTCAGCAGGACCTATGCTGCCCTCTAGTGTACATAAACGCTCATTCCAGGAGCTGTGATACAAAAGGATTAGACCATTAAAATCCAAATGTTACATAGCAAAAAGCAGATCACACCAACCAACAGTTTCAGAAACAGATTAACACAAGAAGCCTTTATACGAGGGCATGGAGTCCTGCGATACAGTGAAACTAATCTTGTAAATATGTAAGATGACAACCAGAATGAGACAGACTTTGCTTACCATGGCTTCCATGTCTGAAACGTTGGGTGGTGCGAAAATGGTCTGTACCATAAATTTATGTTTACTTTTCTCGTTGGGGTCATAGTCAAACGGCTGAAGCATTACTGTGGAAGAAAAGTGAGAATACATCCAGTGACGCAGCCAAAGTTTCTATGAGCAGCACCATGGGAGATGCATTCCGCACACGGCCAACTGCGCCCGTCCAGCTAAATATCAGGTCTGAGAAGCAGAGCTGCAGTCTAAAGACAGCAAAGTCAGGATTGACCTCTTACCGGAAATAGTGATGGTGGCACCAGGCTCGATGAGGCCGCTGTTGGGCCGTACGCAGTACCTGCGTGGGGCCGTTGTCTTCACTTTGAAGCATACTCGTCTGTCTGAAGGGTTGCGCAGCTTGAGGTTCGTGGTGACAACGTCTGTGAAGGGACCTGCAGCACAGCATAGGCAGCCAGTTAGACGTTAGGGCAGATTCTGCTGGAGCACTAACTGTCAGCGACAAGCCCACAATACAACAGAGACCATAGCTCACTGTCAATGTTGCATCAACTCATCAAGCAACCTTCCAAACCAAAACCCATTATGAAGCTCACACACAAAGACACCTCACAAGAAACCAGGCTGACTTATAAACACCAAGAAGACAATATCCCTTTAACGGTACCCAGGAAATCTCATAGCACTGGAACTGTGCATTCAAATCTGGTGAAAAGCACAGCAAGAGAAACCCCAGAAGGGGTTTACTGGCGTCCAGAAGCCGGCACCTTGCTGCAGCTCTGGCTGCCCACACGCCCACAGCATGCAGACAGGATGGCCATGGGATATAAGATCACCAGCTTGCGTTCACCACAGTCATTACCATTTTAGCACCCCTCCGGTCCATTTTAGCCCTGCTGGTCCATCGCCCAGTAGAGGCACCCGCCTCCAGACAGGGCCAGGCGCTGCAGAGCGAAGCCACTGTTAGTGATTAAATGGGAGCCTGTCTGGCAGCTATGGCAGAACTAGAAAACAGCCAAGAAAGAGTCACAATCCATTCCTCTGGGTGCTGCTCTATTCTGCCATAACCTGTATTTGCCCTTAGCCTGGTAAATAGGATTTGCCACGGCACTGCATTTGAGCCCAGGACTACATCCAGTCAAGTAAGTTTTGATGATATTACTGGGTTAAATGTATTTGATCTATGGTATTAAAGTTAAACTAGCAAATACTAAATCAATGTGTGTTTATACAGTGGCTAGCTAGGCTGTAAATCAGATATGCTAAATGCAACCTAGCAAACACCATTTCACTGACAATGTAAAATTTGGGAAGCGATTGTCACACAATGCCTCGATTGAGTTTAAAAACAATAACTCACAAAACGTTTGACATACAGAAATCACAAGGCGCCAAACCTGACATTATTAATAGCGATATTGTGTAACCAAGTGCTTGTGGGTAATTAAATGTGCATAAAACACCCCAAAATAAGCATCTCCATCAAAGCACACTGCTTATAAGTCATATTCTGTGTTGTATTATTCATAGTTTGCTTTCTTTGTTAATTACAAACTGTTAATAAAATATAAAGAAAGGAGAATCACAGAACTTCCGGCTTTCACGTAGGCTAACTAGTGGTACAGGAAGTCCCCAGGTTACATATGAGATCCGCTCCCTAAATCTGTATGCAGGTTGAATTTGTAGGCAAGTTGGAAAAATAATAATACAAAACAATAATTATTATACAGCAATAAAAGAAACTACTGTACTGCACTTTACCAATATGTTAACTGGACTGCAATAAAGCCTTAAGTGATTTCTTAAGTTGTCCTTAAGTGGAACATCCTTATCCTGGGAACTGCCTGTACACCGGTGTGGAAATTTTGACTGATACCGATATTTTTTGTCTAAAATCCCTGATAGCAAGTGTCGCTGAACTTGATAGCAGGGGTTGTCTGTGGTGAAGCTTGATGCCGTTTATTAGTGGAATGACAATATAAAATTGTCTGCCACCCCTGCTGTGCCTTCACACATCTACACTTAACAAACCCGAAATGGTTACTACTTCTGTGTCACAGTGCTTCTCTACATATTGTTAGTTCCATCTACATAAACACAACATGTAACTTAAAATATTCCTATAATTGTTAATAATAATAATAATAATAATAATAATAATAATAATGAAAGACGCTTTATTGATCCCTTAGGGGAAATCCTCTTCTCGCCAACCCCATCTTGCTCTCCATGACACAGAGACACACATGTAGGTAAGAACAAGCTGGGCAGCCACTTGTAACAGTGCCATGGACCTGGGGGTTAAAGGCTTTGCTCAAGGACCCACAGACGTGACTATTCCAGGGAAGCCAGGCATGAACTGCCAAACTTCCAATCACAGCCAAAGAAGCTTAGCCCGCTAAGCTTCCAGAAATCAATCCTGACCTTATAGATCTATGCAGCTGAATTGTCACCTTACTAATCGATTTATTGCAACGCTTTTATGGATCTTCACACCCCTACTGCCTGCACATCATCACTCTACATTCTCCTCATTCTTAATACGTCATGTGTACTTTGAAAACTGACCCATCAATTAAGAGTAGTAACTCAATCTTTAAATGTTTAGTACTCAAGATCAGATCAAAGGACAGCACGTAAGGTATTGGAAGATTAACAAGTATTGCAATGTTATTTTGTTGTAATAAATATTGCAGTATTTATTCAACAAAAAAAGGAGTTCAACATAAACTTCTCACAAACCCATCTAGGAGTGATTTAAACAGCAAGGATAAAAATGATTATGATTGTCTCAGAAAACTCATGCAGTACTCATGCAAAAGCAGCAGAGGTAAACTTTAAACTTAATTTTAAACATATTAGATAATCTATAAAAGGAATAATTATTACAACTGCAAAACTTGATGTTATTTTTTTCCCCCATGACAGAATATAAATGCTTCCACGTAACTAAACCCCTTGCGTTATAATGTCCATACAGAATTGAAGGTAAGAAAAAGCCTGACCCTAATCTAGCTGACTAGTAAAGTAAAAATTGCATGTGCACAACATGCGATGTTGGTGTTAATATCGCACATCGTCCAGCTTTATAATATACTACAGCCATTTTTCAAATTTAGTACAAAATAATCCCAACCACTCGTTGTGATGTAATTCAGGGCCAGTACCAGTTTTTAACGCCAGTAGAAAACAACTTTGAAGTACCCAAAGTAAGGTACCTGGTGCAGTGGAAAAGCACCCTGTAAAGAGAATGCAGAATTATGGGATGCTTGAGACTAGGAGCACTTGTTTTCTTCTGGCTCATGTAACACAGTGTACATGTAATTTAGAAATGAGATCGCATAAAAGCGTGAATTGCGTTCTTTAGAATTGTGCAGTTCTAGCCTTAACAGTATTAACAGGCAAGACTGGTTGGTCCAGTTAGGTATTTTCTATTTGACAGATGATAAAAATCTGTTTAGAAACACAAGCATGGCAGTCGGAGTACCAAACGTTCAGAACTCACTTGAGTCCACATTGAAAAAATCCAGTGAGATTCTACGCCTTCCTCAGTTTTGTGATACTTCAGTTTGGGCAATGACTTTCTTGTAAACAAGAAAAATGTTTACAAGTTCTTACTAAACATCCCAGCACGAGAAATTCCAGTCCCAATGTCATGCGTCACAAGATATAGTTTATATTTTACAACATCAATATGTTAAATTCAACAAAGACCAACCCCTTTGCCAGCACTCCTTGATGGTGCCCTGAATTACCACCACCCCCCCCCCCAGGTCTAAACACAGCTGCCTCCAAAGCTATAAGTCCAGTATCTTATCTCCTTCCCATGAGCATCTCTCTCCACTGGAACGGGGGAGCATCACCAGCCCATGTCCATTCACTTACTTACCCATATTTCTGCTATAAATCTCCCCTCTCTGAGGCCACAGCAGATTTCTTTCAACCTGTCAGCTGATATTCCTCAGGGACCTGGCAAAGGTGCTCCACCACAATGCTGAATTATGAAGTCAGCAGAATTAAGGTGCAAACACGCTAATCACGGGGGGAAACAGGAACAGCTACACACAAATTTGTCAAGTTTCTTCTAGAAGGGTATGATGGGGGTGCTGATATCTGGCTTAAGGAAGCCTTTCCTTTTCATACTGCAAGTTAATAGAGCAACAAAGTAGAATCCAACTTAACCTATCGGACTTGACTTTAGTTCATACAATGACAGGCAAACTTCCAACTGGCTTTCATAAGAAACAGTCTCAGACTAAGGATCTGGTGCTTCACATTACTTCAAAAAAGTTTTTCCAAAATTACAATGAGACTTTTTGACCATGAAAGCTAGTGCTTACTATTACAAGGTCTTTCATTTAAACAGGAACTATTTCTAAGACTAGATAGTTAAACTGTACTCAGAAAGTTAAATCATTGTTCCTCTGCCTGCAACAAAGCTATTATCTTGGCTCAAACGAGTTTGTGCCAGCTTATGTTTAACATGCACTTGTGTGCATATCTCAGGAGGAGAACTAAACAGGACGTGGCTGTTTGTGCTGCTATTATATGACACCACAGTCAGAGAGAGAGAGAGAGAGAGAGAGAGAGAGAGGTGTTTCCATGCATGTGACTCTATAAAATGTAAGCAAGCATAGCCTGTTACATTCCTGCCCCCACCCAAGATCTATGAATAAGCTGAGATCAGAGTAGAGCAGAGAAACTCCCTTGTTTTCCAGGTGAAGACAGGCCATCTGTCCTCCATGGGAAAGCAAGATAGCCTGTGCTATTGTTGGACAGGGGAGGAAAGGGGGAAGTGTGTAGCCCTACCACACATTACAATCAGGAGGAGAGCAAACAGAGGGTACTGATACATAAGACCAGAACTCTTTGAAAAATACAGAAAATGGTATCATTTAGATAGTGGCAGGCTGTCACCTAGCAGGGTGCCAAACAAGTCATTACACCACTTAGTGTAACCAAGAACATCACTTTTATCAAGCAGCTTAAAATGAATTCAATCTTAAATGCAATCAATTAATGACCAGGGTAGAAGTGAAGTATTTTCAGCATCTAACCCAAATGGGAAAAGGGGGACTGAAGAGTGACTCTGTCTTCCTTAGAAATACGGTGGGTAATTACCACCCTCAGGAACCACATTTCCCCATTTAAAGTCATTCACTGAAGTTGGTGCTCAGAAACTGCTGTTCAACTGATCACTAGGTCCAGGCTGCATAGCCTGCAAGAGAAAGAAAGGGGACTAAGAATCCCCTTTGAACAACTAGGATTTAGATTTACTAGTATATAAACCCAGCTTGACAGAGGGTTAACATGGTTGCAGGATGCTGCCATTGCCCGCTATCAGTAGAAAGTATCGGACAGCATATCACTAGCACAAGAACAGATTGGAATTTAAAGATGATTACTGACTGTGCAATAGTGATGCACAATCGTAAAGTCAAAATATAAGTCGAACCATATAAAGCAAGGAGCATCTGTATTAACTGGTCAATATTCTAATGCTAGGATGAGAACAGAGTACAAGCATAAAACATTTATCACAAAAGCTGTGACTGGTAAGTTAAACTAATAATAATAATAATAATAATAATAATAATACAATTCCAGTAAGTAAACTAATACTACTTGTACCCTTACTAAAGGTAGAATCACTTACAGCTCAGCAGCGGAATCAATATTTTTTTCACACCACTAATGTATAATCTTCCTTGGGTTTCACGTGTTTGTTGTTTGTGGGCGTATATGCAGTCACCTTGAGCCACTTCTGATTGGTGAGCATGATTGTCACACAAGGAGGTTGGCATGAATTTGTAAAATAATTGTCATGAGTTTTCCCTGGGTCAGAAATGGTGGATAATACATATCCGAAATCGCAGCCTTTTCAATTTACTAAGTACGTCATTTTAAATGACGATGTCAATTTGAAATCAATAAATCGTTCAGCCCTAGCTGAAAGAAACCCAGCTGGGCTACCCCCATCGAGGCCCACGGCGAGGCCCGATCAGTTCACTCAACTTCACCTCTCTCGGTGAGGCTGGTGTGAAAAGAGATGCTCAACTCGACTTCTCTGGAAATTTAAGGCGCACTCTCTTGAGCAGCGAAGGGAAAGTACAGCACTGCTGCTGGACACACAATGCATACATCATCGTGATCATCGATATTTACAATAAAAGCTGAAAATTAGAAGGTTTAATTGCTCGTCACAAAAAATCTGGTCTGTAAAGACTGGTTGTCAAAGTCAGAAAAAAACTTAAGACATGCCAGTAAAAAAAATAATTAAGTACTTGTTCCGGGTAAAGGGATGTGAAAGCGTTCGCACAGGCCATGCTGGCACTGGGAGCTTAAGTCAGAAACTGAGCGTCTTCTCAAAGCGAGCCGATCATTGCAACTCAAACCGACCTGGGAGCGGGCCAGGCTGAAAAGTCCCCAGTATCGGGGCACTGCCTCGGTAACTGGAGCGTGTTTCACCAGGCAAGCCCCCCAACATCGATATTGCCCTGTGGATTATGGCTCCTTTACTCACTTTACTCCAGCAGACAGAAGTAAAACTCACTCCTGCAGAACTGTGAACAATGCAGCAAAAAAAACCTCACCACGAACGGTTACCTGGCTTACGATGCTGTAAAAAAAAAAACTCACCACGAACGGCTACCTGGTTTACGATGCTGTCACAGGCGCATAAGAAACGTAGGCACAGCAGAGCGGGTGCCTCCCCCGGTCAATGTAACACCCAGGACCACGGCGGTCAGTAATTACACCGGGAAGAGCGGCCACGCCGAGTGGACGGCCCGCCATCATCTATGGCGCGATCAGCCGAACCGGGCAGGCGGGTTAAGATCCATGATCACGGAACTGCGGCTGGCGGAGAGTGAGGGCTAGGGCGCCCGTGTTAGGGTTACGGTCCGTTCGACTAATGTCGCATCTCACACCGTCACAGCGGCATTGAGGGAGAGTCGGTTCGCCTTTTGGTCTGAGTGACCGCCTGGTTAGTCCCCCCCCCCCCCCCCGATAGCTAACCAGCAGCCCGACACCAGTTCGGCACAGAGGTACGATACTGAGCGAAGGCCAGTGAAAGCCGAGGCCGAGACGACGGCTAACAGAAAGACCACCGACTAAACACCGAAGAGGCCGGCGGTGGTTCTCCCAGCCAGAAGGACCCGCAGCGGCCCGCCGATCCTCGCCGCCTTTCTCAAAATGGCGGCGGCGGCGCAGCCCAAGTAACCGGAGGCAGATGGGAAACTGTCCCCGGGCCTCGGAGTGTGCGCGCCGACATCCCTGACAGCCAGCGCCGTCCCCTTACCTTTGAATCGGAGGTCGTTGGGTGGGTCGAGGACGAGAATCTGCTCCAGTTTAGACATTTTCACCCGAAAGTGTCGCTGACGACGTTGCCGAGGAGGTGCTGCAGACACGGAGAACGGGGAGCAGCACTGAGTCACTGAGAAACGTCAGAGAGGAGCGCGCGAGCGGGAGCGCGCCCCCGCCAGAGTTGAGGGGGCGCGCGCTGATTACAGCGCGTTGCCGCATGCAGCACACGACAAACCACCTCAGGGACGAGAATCTGAGTGCAGCCATGTAGTTGGTGATACCTCGGCACCGCAGTAGTCCAAATGAATCAGTGTGTTTTTTTGCGGTGACTGGAATGACAAATTCCCCCATCAACCTCCAAATTTCCCTGTTAGTCGTTAGCATGTCTGATTGACATCCACGAACTGGAAATTCCACGTTAGATAACTAATATAATTGTCTGTCGGCATGTAACCTGTCAACTTTTATACGACGCATGGCAGCATTTGAACCTAATGCCGCATTTTAGAACAACATTGTTTAATTTAGAATTAGGTAATTAGTGTTGACACCCCACAATGCACAACGACGAAATGTGTCCCCTGCATTTAACTCATATGTGACATAGCAGGGGGCAGCTAATTCAGCACCCAGGGAGCAGTGCTTGGGGTGGTGCTTTGTTGGTTGGGGATTTGAACCAGCAATCTTTCAATTACAAGTGTGATTCCCTAACCATCAGGCCACCACTGCCCACAGTTTATTATTCATAATTACTTCTGTGAGGACTTATGATTATAAAATTTACTTTGGTTTATGAATCCAAAAGCATATTTGTTTTAAGTGCTGTAGACAGGGAGGACAAATGGCTAAATGTTTACTGGAAATAGTTGGCATAATGTTTAAATGTCTAAATTAAGTTTGTAAAAATAAGCAAAATGTAAGAATAGGCACTGGATCTGGTATCACTGTCACGAATACCAGCGCCAGTCATGCAAAAACCGCATGTGGTGTTCAGCCTAAGTGCCTTGTTTGTGAGCAGTGGAGGAGACTCGCGCTTAGCATTAGCCGAACCCTGCGGAAGGTCTTTCTATTCATGTCTTCTGTGCTATTTTGAGCAAAAGGCTGTTTCCAAAGATGAGTCCAAGCAAATAAAGAAAGATCTCTTAGCAATTAGAATTTACATGGCGCTCCATGCTAGTCATATGGATGGACCATATAGTAAACGGAGAATATACTAAAAGCTAAAAATCAGAAATAGCAGTAAGTACTATTAGGTCTTCTTACATGTCCACTATTTTGTCTTGCTCATTGTAACAAAATATATTGCATAATAATTTTGTATTATTCGATTCATTGCTATCTGGAAAATACATAAAATTCCATGGTAAATGTACTTAGGAAATCATTAGAAATCACATGTAACTGAAGTAGCATAATGTGACAGGAAAGAAGCATGTTACCAATGACAGTGAGCATTACCACTTTCAACCAGCAGGGGGTGACGCGTTATACCACTGTAAGCCTATAGCTGTTTGCTGATCTACACACGTGTCTCTTTTTCACTGCCACTTACCCAAGGCAGGGTCACAGCACCTGAGCCCCATCCCAAAAAGCACAGGGCACACCTTAAGAAGATGCCAGTCAATCACAGGCCAAACACAAAGGGTAATTACAACCATCAAACCATAAACCAATGGAGTTTCTGGAGTGTCCAATGAAAAACCCATGCAAGTAAACTTGCTTAAGTACAATATAACTGTTTAAAATACAGAAACAGAGTGGTAATGCTTAGCGAATTAATAAAACTCCATTTGAAGACTAACTGAACAAGATACTAAAATCACACGTATGACAAGCTTTAATAATATTAATTGTTTATTGACATGAAGGTTAAAATATGCTAATCTGGTCAGCCTGGATTATAAAAAAGGGTTACAATTAAAATGACTGTCTCATGAAGATACAATATATTTATAGCCACGCGACTAATCTATGCAACTTTAAGTTGGCGTCCAATCATTTTTCCAGACTGCATTTGAACAGGGCTGTGTGGAACTGACATCACACAACATTACTACTAGGGTTACAAATGTGTACACTGCCCAGGGACATTTTACATGTTACATGTGCAGTGCTTACAGTGGTAACATGTAACTACAGGAAAATTCAGAAAGAGTGGTTAGATGCAGCCAGTCCATCACCAAATGTTACCCTAATATCTATGCAGCACTGCAGCAATGTTACTTTGCATTTAGTATTTCATAAGTCAATATGAATGTCTTTCTAATATTATTTTTTACAAGCACTTCATAAATGCTGAACATGTAATTACAGCGCCTGTCCAAATAATGCAGCAAAGAACATAAAAGAAAATTAAAAAAAAAAAAACCTCAAAGGGAGGAGGGAGGGACTTCTTAGGTCATCATGAGGCTTTGCGAGATAGCGCCAGCCGGCCCGTGGAATCCTCCCTGTCCCTCTGCTTTGTCAGGGAGCCCAGAAGCGGAGGTACCTGGTGTACATTCTGGTGTGTTCAAAATGAAAGGCCCCTTAGAAACACAATGCATCAGAAATGTGTGATGCTTTAGGCAATAACTCCAGCATAGGGACACAGACAACTGTGTAAATACAAAGTAAATACAAAGGCCAATAATTATGAAGATATATATATATATATATATATATATATATATATATAG
>JAODJW010000091.1:84984-101421 GCA_026777045.1 Hyperopisus bebe
AGCGGGGGTCAACTTCCAGATGTGAGGGGGGGGGGGCTGCAGCCAGCTGTACAGGACAGGAAACGGAGCCTTCGGACTGTTTGCAGCAGTCCCAGGACACTATTGTGGGCGGCGGCGGTGGTCATGACCCTGAGCCTAACCCTGGAACAGCCGTATGAGTCACCGGGGACCTGAGGCAGAACCACGCAGGAACCACGCAGGAACCACGCAGGACCCACGCAAACATATGGGGCTCCTCTAGACTCCATCTGCTGCATGTTATTCGTTTGCATGAATACAATGTGGAATGAAAGAAAATAAAAGGAGGTAGGAAGACTGTTAGGAATCACAGTAAGAGCAGGAGGCAACAGAGCTATACACAGCCAGCAGGGGGCAGTGAGCCACACACCGGTATCATGCAAGAGATCATCCCCATCTTTCTGGCAAACCTGCTGACACTTAGAGCCATGGCAATCCATTAAGTCAGGACGGCGGGGGGGTGGGGGGGCTCAGCACCAAGCGAGGTTGACCCTGCCACACAGAGTCTGGCGCATGCACACACGCACACACACAACCATAAACATGTCTGCTGAGATAGTGAGTTATTCTGAGCTGTTTACACTCAGGCTGAAGAAATTTTAGAAAAACATTAAGAAGCTTGAGGCCTGGAGGCCTGTTCTGTCTGTAAGAAGCTGGAGGCCTGTTCTGCCTGTAAGAAGCTGGAGGCCTGTTCTGCCTGTAAGAAGCTGGAGGCCTGTTCTGCCTGTAAGAAGCTGGAGGCCTGATCTGCCTGTAAGAAGCTGGAGGCCTGTTCTGCCTCTCTGGTAAATTCCTATCATTTCACATTGATAGAAGAACCTAGCAGGGAACAAACATCCATGTCACCTGTCCAAAAACCACACAAGACAACTTGTTTCCACAGTATACAACATAAATCAAAATCATATTCATTAGGATGAGAACCAGCAGGAAAATCCCCACCCTTTTATCCAAGACGACGTGCCCGTGTCAGTGAGGTCAGCCTGTGACTGAAGAGAGCAGCCTTGCGGAGATCACCAGCACCAGAATTAGAACTCAGCAGAACAGAGGAGAATGTGAGGACGTGATCTGCTTGTATGACCAAAAAACTGCTCCACATGTGCAGCTTTGGGTTCTGGGGGCGGGGGGGGGGGTTGAGGAACCAGTCGTAGGATAAACTGAGAACGCACTCCTTTTTATAACGAGGCGATTCCAGAAAGTTACTATAAGAGTCAGGAAAGTAACTCAATTGAAACATAAATGTGGCGGCAGAGAGGTACAAAGACAGCCCTTGGGCTCAGACAAGATTCGGAGCCTGCGAAGGGGCGCAAACGGGGCGCTTCTAACGCAAGAAGCTGCCGCTGTCACCGAGCTGCATGGCACAGCCTGCTGCGACAGAGAACCACGAGTGTTGGCATCATATGCAGAGGAAAATATGATCACGCAGCACGGGGCCACAGTTAGAAAGGCTCACATTTTCCTTGCCCACACGCAGCTTCAAAACACTCCTTAAGACTGCAAAAATGCTCTTTCGTAAGACAAAAACAAAATCTCCTTCAGAACGAACATCCTCCAGTGGTAGGGCACCTCTGCCCCATATGCCAAACCTCAAAAGACAGGAGAGAAAGAAAAACACAGATGTACATGTGCAAACATTCCATGACCAGAGGGGAATAAAAAAATCCACATGAAGCATGACACGCAGGAGGCAGTACTGGCCCTTGCTGTCCTGACAACTTGCTGCGCAGCTAATACAAAGAATTTGTCTGCATTCCTCATAAATCTAAACCCCCACCAGCACCAACACCACCACATTGCTGCCCCAGGGACATTTTTCACCCGAAGGACAAAGCTGCAAATCTTGGCCTGCAGCCAACTCAGTACAAACCTAAAACCAACACAGACTTGACTCTTCAAAAACAGACACCGGATTGGTCCCAGCTGGTGAGGCCTTTGAAGTACCCGCACCTCCACCCTGCCATGCTGCCTTTCTGCACAGGGCGGCCATGTGACGATCACATGACACTGCAGCCCTGTGAAAGCCAGTACACTGCACATGAAGGAATTCACCCACCTGGGTCACAATCTGCACATGCTCAGACCCCTCAAAGGACCTGCATGTTTACATATAAAACATGCCAATCGCATTGGCGTGCAAGTGCACTGTGATTTCACATTTCCAGTGCTTACTCCTTTTGCGGACTGTGCAGCCTCGGGACGCTGGTGCCACTCACAGCTAGCAGCAGGCCGATAGAGCCCCACCTTCCTGGACACTGCCGCAAGCTCTGTCACACCGCACAGGCAGCAAGTGTCGGTCTGTGCCGCTGCAGCGTGACCATGAACTGTATCTCCAAGCCCACAGACTCATGATCACATCCCATAGATCACTGCTTCAACAAATACATGAAGGCCACTGTTACTGGCACAAACAGCAACACAGTCCATGTAATGAAAATGGAAGATTCTCCTCCTCCTCCTCCCTGCTTTCCTACTTGGTGTATTAGGTCAGGTCAGGTTGGGGAGCATACACTGGTGCAGCACGTTTCCGCAACCATCGCACAGCGAAACTCCTCGGGATCCCGGCCGGCGATCCCCCAGGCAGATACATGGTCCAGTCCCACCCTCCGGAAATGGCCGTCCATCTGTCATGGCCAGGTGTTATGTGGGCATCCCGTTGGCCTGGTCCAGCCGCTTGGGTCCTCAGCATGAGGAACCTGCGAGCCGTATCACCCTCAGAGAAATGCGCTATATGGCCATAGTGCCGTAACTGATGCTCCTTTACAATGCATGTAATGTGCCTCATTCAGGACTCCTCTAGCAACCGCTCAATCCACACAAAGTCAAACCAGCAGTACCCAAAGATTCTCAGAAGAGACACAGTACCGAAGGAGTCCAGTCTTCGTCTCAGCTCACTGGATAGCATTCATGTCTCACAGCCATATAGCAAGACAGGGAGCACCAGGACTCTAAAGACAACTGCTGCAAAGAACCTCTGCCGATATTCATGCTTGCGCCCGATGAGAACCGTTAGTGCAAGGATACGGTCAATGGTAGACTTCTTAGGCGTAAAACCAGACTGCTCTGGTCGCTGACAGACAAGCAAGTGTTCACGGATCCTGTTAAGGATGATCCTAGCAAGGACCTTACCCAGCACTGAAAGCAGTGTTATCCCCCTGTAGTTGCCACAATCCAGGCGATCACCCTTTCCTTTCCAGATTAGGACTACAAGTCCCATTTTCCAGTCAGTTGGGATGATGCCTGACTCCTTACCACCAGCCTGGAGAAGTTCACTCCGGATACCACAGATCCCTGCTGCCTTCCCTGCCCCCAGCTGATTCACCACCTGTGCAGTCTCAGTGAGATTGGGTGGTTCACAGCTAATCGGAGGATCAGCTTCGAGAACTGTGGACCCAGAGATGTCCAAAGTCCTTGCCAGAGGATCAGCTTTAAACTGCTCAAAGGAGCCAGCCCAGTGGGTCATAAATGCAGTGTCATCCGTAAGGACTGTTCCGTCACTCGCCCTGACTGCAAGATTGAGATGTGTGTAATGGTTCGATTCCTCTGTAAGCAGAACGTGGGTCACTACACCACAGATGATGCGTCACCAGCTCACAGATTTGTCTAACGAACATCTCCTTATCTGCTCTCAGAGCCCTCACAGCCATCTTTCTCAGTTCCCGGTACAGACTGGAGTTGCCACCAAGTCATGCGCTGCAACTCCTCTCAATAATATCCAGGGTGCCCTGTGAGATGAAACATCCCCCTTCTGGGAACACTGGCAACACCAACACAACCCTCAGCAACCTTCAGGGTCTTATCACAGAAGGTCTCCCACATCACACCCCAAGTCTGTCGCACCCAAGTCTGCAAGTTCTTCACACAAACTGTGTGCAAACTCATCAGAAACAGCTTGATCTTGGAGTCTGGCTAAGTCCAGCCTCATTCTCCTAGTAGGTAGTAGCCTACTGAATCTTCAGAGTAACAACAACAAGTCTCTGATCAGAATTCACAAACTGGGCACTTCTGTAGACCCTGCAGTATCTGCAAGAGCCTCCAGCATCTGCCCACGAGGATGTGATCGATCTCCTTCGCGGCGGCACCACCAATATTGGAGTACCAAGTCCAACGATGTGACTCAGGGCGTTGTAACCAGGATCCAGTGACCCGCAGCCCCTGACCTTTCACACAGTCAAGGAACATGGAGCCACTCTCACCCCAGTCTCCAGACCCTTGGGGACCAACACAGTCCTCCTAGCCAGCTCTGTCAGTGCCAGTGTATATTAGTAGAAAATATCTAATATTGGTATATTACTAGAAAAAACATAAAGCTAGAACAATTACAATTGTTCAAGACAGAATTAACTAAAAAACAAACAGCCAAGTACCCATACCAGTAGGACATACCCATCCAGCAATCTGCCAATTGTAAGAGGGGTACATGGCGCTCTTGGAAGGTGGAGGGGTAATATATATATATATATACACACACATATACATATATATACATACATACATACATACATACATACACACACACATATATACATATATACATATATATATATATATATATATATATATATATATACACACAAACATATACATATATATATATACATACATACACACACACACACATATACATACACACACACACACACACACACACACTACAGCAATTTCAATATTTGGGCAGCAGATGGCATGGTGGGTAATCCAGAGGGCTGCAGGTTTAAGTTCTGGGGGCCTCAAGCTTGGACAATGGTAGAAAATCCAGCGGATACAAATGGACAAAACAAGTGCACTAATTTGAAGGGTTAGTGCCGTTTGGAGGACAGGCTAAATGGCATAAGACTGATTAGCATCCTGCAGGGGGCTTTTAGGGCATGAGAAGGGGAGGGCAAGTTGTCTCCCACCTCCCACAGGCTGTGGGAGCCACCAATGGTCTTTATTCAGCAGAAGATAAGAACAGTGAGAGCCCCAACTGAGGTCATGCAAGGTCATAAGAAAGGGACAAAAGCCCATGCCATTTTTATCAAAATGAGACCTCACATACAGTTCATCTATAGCCAGAGCATTTCAAAATTTAGAGTAATGTTGCAAAATACACAATGATAAATAGTTAAGTTATTTAGTGTGACCATTTATTTTGTCACATTTCAAAAGACAGCCTTTTCACCTGTGCATACATCTGGATTCATTCCCTAAACGGTACACCACCGGGTCCCACTTTCAGCCTGATTCTGCAGTATCTCCTGTGGGTATCTGCACACCTTTCAGCCCAGCAGAACCGGTGACTTTCTGACCCAGCGTGTAACTAGAGACAGTCGCCTTGCTACGCGCCTCCTTTGTTTTCTCTCCGAATCGACACACATTTATTTCTTCGCAGAACTTAACTATTATGTTCCTTTGCGGACAGTCCGGAAACAAAACCTATGTGAAGAAATCCCAAAACATTTTCCAAACAGGATTAATTTGCACTACAGTGCAGAAACAGATTTAAAAGGAGACATGTCGGAACAGGCGGCTAAGATAGAAAAAGCACACAGCAAGCAGCTAAGTCGATAGCCGTTACGTGCTACAGTGGGACAGCGGTGCACGCCTGCCCTATAATTAACTTTATTAAAAATATTTTCTCATTGAAAGATCAGCAGACGGCAGGGATGACCTTCGGGCCGAGGGCGGGCTCACCTGGATGAGGCACTTGCTCACATCGCTTGCACACAGCGCTTTGTTGCAGGAGGTGACCAGTGACAATCCCGACAGCAGGCAGAGGAGCGCAGCTAAAGCTGGAAGCAGCACGGAGCCGGGCCTCATTCCGGTGCAATCGGACAACCTGGCCGAAGCGGGACAGCCGTGTAAACCGGGGAAGCACAAAGCATTGGCACACAACAACCTGGCGTGAAGATGGAGGTCCGCACAGAGATTAGGCCCCACTGATATTAGCTAGCCATTATATTGTAGTGTATTATCTCCAACAGTCAGTCCAAAGAGAGACTTCCGGGCAGTATATAATTAATAATATACTGTGACATATATTGTGGCATTCCTGGTTTTCCTTGGGAAAGGCTGGAAATCTGTCAGAAACAAGCATACTGACAGGACTGGGTGCAGCCCTAAAACCACCAGCAGAAATATTTGTTTTCCAATCAGAAGTTAATCATGAAGCATGACATGTGGTTAGCATAGAAATAAAGGCGAATAAATTTCTTAACACACATGCTGAAAGGCCAAGACCACTAGACTGCACCGCAGAACATTCGCTCGCCTCGGGCATCCCCTACTTACCAGCCTTATATTTAACCAATTATACCTGCATCATTTCCCTCCCATGCCAGCATCCTTACCTACTACACACCGTATATCCAAGTATCTTAGGCAATTCAAGAAAATATTTCAAGAGAGCAAATAAGAATATCATAGTAATCAGTTTATTCTCCCGAACTTTCACCAAAATAGACTTAAGCCGTTTACTTGTCCTTCATATTTACCTAACGTGTAACCTCCGTACTCAAACGACAATCTATGTAATCCTTTCAGAGAGAGTATTTGTTGCGCTGTAATGCAGGTTTCAAAGATCTGTAAAATGGCAGGACAGTGTTTTAATTATAGTCACACACTTCTTTTTTGGGCATTTTTGATATAAACTCCAGCCAACGGAAATATTTTCGATTCACTTTTATCACGCATACTGCGCTGAGAACATAAAACCTAAATAAATACGTATCATGTTTTAACATTTCCATCCGTTTCCTCAAACAACTATTGTGGGACGGGACGAAGGGCGAACAGATTACCATCACGTTTTTGCAACGTAGAATCAGAGCCAGAGCAGCACTGTTTAAAATTACTTTTTAGGGGAGGCACGGAAAAATTTAAGAGACGTGTTTAGAAAAACTCTTTGCTTGCACTTACCTTGACAAGGTATGCTATGGTGTCGATCTTTAAGCAATGGTTACTTTGTATGCTCTTCCCCTGCAGCTTCTCAAAATGAAATCATAGCGATATTCTGTCCCGATGGCGTGAGTTTCTCCTCAACACAAAGCGAGAGTGAGGCAGTGGGGCGCCTTAAAGACATACAGACCATTTTCAGCGGCAGGAGAGCCGGGGAGAGCCAGCGCTCCAGGTGAGAAGCCGAGGATAATGGTAGCAGATACAGGGGGAGGGGATGGGTACGTGCTACCTCATACAACGCCGCAACACCACCGCGCTATGCGTGGTGACCCATTCTTTTTTGGTGTGTAAAATGAATGCTTCACTTAGGCACTTGCAGTTGACGTTCACGCACACATTCTTTACACTAAGAAATTGGCAGTTATTGTCAGGCATGCAATTGTATCAGCAAGAAACGCGCTATATGCCGTACGAGTATAAACCGATCGTCTCCTCTTTGATCTCGCTGACACGCTGTAAGTTAAAATACTTCATCTGGCAGCAGAAACTAACCACAGCATATTTATACTTTTATCGTGCTATTGGCGCCCGCGGCCATGCAACGCCCTGTTAAAGACCCTTTGTGCGGATACTTTTATCAGATTTATGGTAATCAGGCATCGGGAGCGCTCCTTTGGTGTGAAAAGGGCACGGAAAGGATCCAAACATTTCCGATGATTACACTCAAATCCACACCTTTTTTGTGTACGTGAATCAAGTAAACGGGATGAAACTTTTGAAGTTTAAATGTCTTCTCAAGCGATTGCATTCCAAAACACAACAAGAAAGCACTTTCCGTTTTAGTGCGCCCCTTTTAATGTGTGAAACAATACTTACAGCGAGTACCGAACAGTTTGGCGCTCATAGGGTGTTGCGTAATTGTTCGGAATTCAGTGATGTGGGCCTATAAATAAATGCACGAAATACAACCAGCTAATGCTTCGTGTAATGAAAAATACTGATCGAAGGGTAAAACATAATTAGTCAGTGACGGCAAGTGTGCGTGAATCTCTTGGTGACTGAGTGAAGCTTATCTTTAACAATATAACGTTTCCAGTGGGTAGCAATTTCGTTAAGGTTTTTCAACCAAGACCGCCGCTCGGCATAGCGCTTGTTCTACTTAATGGTAATTGCCTAAGTGTTGGGTTGTTGAAAACTTCCTTTTGTGAAAACAGACCTGCTTAACTAGAGCCGTATCTCTGACTTGCTCATGTTCTTATAGTGTTAGTAAAAGGTCATTGACGTTAACTATTAGTCCATGGGGACAGAATTCGAACTGCCTTATAGAAACACTTGGACATTAACATAGTGTAAGCCATTACATAATTATTAGTTGTATAGTATAACTTGTGCATATCGTATTTCAATTAGTCATTGCTAAAAGTTAAGGTGCGGCCGCGATTAAATTCTTGAAAAAGGGACCGTTTCCAAAAGAAAAATAAATGTACTTGCTGCCTGTGTCCTCTACGTGTGTCGCAAGTTTCTCACAAACGAGTACGGTTTACATGACTAATCTGGCCGGAATACCCGCTGACAGAAAATTCCTGCAGGTCCAAAGTAATTATCTTAATTAGGATTTTTATTGGAAGCTTATTTCGCAAGTTACTTGGTTCTTCATGCCTCGGTGAACGTTATCAGAATCAATACGAAGTCTTAAGAGCGAAATGCAAAATTGACAGGTAGATCCGTACCGTGTATGTAGGCGTTGCCGTCTCTATATCAGCCGAGGTTTCAAATTCAGAAGTTCAGTGCAATTCATGCGATTGTTATTCTCGTTCGTGTGTATGATGCCATCTGCTGGATCAAGACAAAGCTTATTATTAAAACATCCCTTTAAGATGCAAAACAGCTTTAGTTTTGGATTATTGTTCAAAACACTGGCAAAGTCATTTGTTATATTCATCATCTTGCGTTACGAGTCAAGGGTGAAATTTCTAACTGCGCATTACATTTCCGCGTGTCCCTTGGGAAAAGCTGCACACTTTGTTGCTGAAATATAAAATAATCTTGATGAAACGATATCGATTTCACGACCAATAAAATTTATTCAATGATATATTACAAATATGTACATATACTGTAACAAGTAAATATTAAAATAGACATTTTTATAACCATTGTTCAAAGGCATTGTGTTGTAAAAATAGGTTCTTTTGTGAACTCACACTGAACTGTAAAAGTAACATTTCTGAGCAGAGAAGCCACACTGAGCTGTTTCTTTTTAATGTGCGCAACATTAGACAGACGACACGAAAAAAGAGGCGGCTTTCGCACAGGACCGTAATGGCCAAGAGCCTCTCACACCTACAAAATCGCACGACAGTCCACGGCAGGGTTTCTCAGAAAGGAAGGCGGAACCTGCAAGGCATGCACTGAATTAAAACCACAAGTCAAAAACGCAGGCGGGGAGGGGAGGGGAGGGGAGGGGGGGCACCAGTTTAGGGAAGAAACAAAACAACGAAGTTCAAACACATGCTTGAGAATTAGCCAGGAACAGATGACACAGACTATAAAAACCGACTTTGGTCCAAGAAAAGACAAAATAATTTTACAATCAAAATATCAATTTCTTATTTTTTTTTTTTACAAGTTAAAAATAATTACACGACTATTTACAAATGCACAATCTGTATGTATAAAATAAATTAAAAAAAAATTAACACATTTTGTACATGTATGGACACTAAGATAGAAGCTTCCCCCCCCCTTTTTTTTTAAACCATAAGCCTTACTCCTGTGGCTTATTATGGGGTATGGTGGGGTGAGGGGGGTAGGGGGGGCCACAGCCCGTCCCTGACCGCTGATCCCCTTCCTCTGGGCTCACAGCTCCTGGTGCTGATTGGCCTCATGCCCTTGTCCTCATGATAAGTGCCACTCCTGCTGTGTAAGTGCCTTCAACACGTCCCAGCAGGACCCAGGATCGCCCTGCCTCGCCTACTCAGATGGGGACAGTGTGTCACAGGAAGGGCCAGTGTCCCGGGGCTCGCCGTAAGTTCCACAGCGTGAGCTGTCATCTCTGCTCTACATTAAGTGCTGAACGTTCCCGGACGCCACGTCATATGGGGGTGAGGTCGAAGTCGTCATTGACGTCGACGAGTGGGATGTAGAACTCGGGGATCTCAAAGATGCTGGTAGACTTGTAGGTGGCCAGGTCTAGCTCCTGCAGCTTGAGCTGCCACTCCAACCTCTGCACAGCATTGAGCGCAGCGGCCTCGTGCTGCTGCCGCATCAGGAGGCAGGTCTGCAAGGGGCAGAGGAGCAGGTCAGAGCAACACGCTAACAGCTCTGCAAACCCAGCCTGGCATGATGCGTTTTGCAATCTCATACACCGCTCACTTGAAAGGTTAAAACTTTGGCTGCATACAAACATTCCTTCAGCAGTCCACGCAAAGGTAGACATTCATTGAACACTATGCTCAGGCCAAGAATGTGCATTACTACTGAAATGTCAGCGGCAATTTCTTCTCTTTGCTGCTGCTGTCATGAGCAAAATGGAAAGTGCTGCTAAATATCATAGTTAAGGTGTAATTTACTCTGTTCTGGGTAAAAAGCCAGATCAGAGTCCCCAGAGCCACAATCAGCAGGTAAAATTACACTTCTATATAGAGGAAAGGCCATTTACAAACATCCTTCCACGTGGCTCAGACTTAGAATCTATGAAAGCTAACTTTACTCCACTTGGTCATGGAGATTAGGAGATGAGAAGTACACTCAAAGACTGTGACTTATTTTTTGTCAGGCTCAGCACTCAGACCTGCTTTGTGGAGCTTAAGTAACACCTCCCCACCTTCAGTTTATCAAACTTGTCGTCAACATCCTGCAACCATGACATAAACTGCCTGGTGTTGAACCGGTCACGGACAGATGTCTTCCCATCATCTCCCTAACAAGCAAAGATAAAGTAACATTAAATACAGATGACACACTTTGACTGCGAGCGCAATTCAGAGTTACTCTGTCTTGCAAAAACAGCCCGATGGAATGAGATCCATACTTGGGCATCTTGCGGCATGTTGTAAACTTCGGCATCCAGAAGAACTGTACACGCGCTGAAAGGCAGGGTCTGGTTGGCTAGTGTTCTTGCTGCACGATAGTGGACACGCAGGACCTCTTGCTCATTTGAAACAATTAGCTTTTCCTATGGGAAAAGTAAGGAATGACAAGAACAGTGTGAGAAGACAGGCACAACTGGGCAAAACCACTATTTTGCAGCCGATCTGAAAGGATTAGGGTTTGGTTTCAAGAGGACAGGGTAGCTTCAGTATTTAATAAGGTCTACATGCCCGTTCAATGCTGTGCTGCAGACGTAACTTCATGCGGACAACTTCCTGCTGCTTGAACAACTCCTTCAGCGGTTCAGGCAGTGATGGAGGTGGTGTTATCTGGAATGAGAGAAAATCCACAATTCATATTCAGCTACATAAGAGTCCAATGAAGACTGAGAACTCATGCTCATAAAATATCCAGGTGAAATCACAGTATCAAAAAATAACTGCAGAAAGAAGAAAAACATTCAACTTACAGTTGGAATGCAAAGTTTGCTCAGTGGATTTCCATCTAGGAGGTAGGAGCCGTTGAAGGTCACGTATTCATCGTAATACTGCGGTGCTTGAGGAATAACGCTGCAAAGCACTTTGCGCTTCTCCTCGATCTTCTTACGGATGTGCAAGAACTCATAGTAGGGGTTGGCCCTCTCGGTCTGGTAAGGCTGTATCTCTTCCAGCTTAAGTGAGTCTACTATGGCAGCCAGAGACTGTTGGTTCTTCTCCTTAACCTGCTGTGCAGTGGGGCTAGCTTGCATCGGCTGAGGCACCCGGGGCATCTTCCTTTTCCGTGGGTGATGCACCTGAACTTCATCTTCTTCAGACAGTCGGACCTTGGCCCTAGCCCCTGAGCAGTCGCAGTCTCCATCTCCTGGTAGTGGAGAGGAACCTCCTGAGGAAGCCCCACTGTGCTCCCCCTGGGGATCCCTTTGGACATAGTCTCCACCCAGGGCATCCTTGTGTAACTGCCGTTTCTCTTCAGATGTGCTCTGGTCAGTGATCATCTCCTCCGCAGGCTCAGGCTTCACTTCAGCTAGAGTCTGGCCCTGGTTACCGCCCTCTGGCAGAATTTGTGGCTTCTCTGCCATCTCCACACTGCTGCTGCTCTTTTCCAAGCCCTCAGGAGCATCTGAGGCTTCATCTTTACGTTCAGGACTGGGATGACTGGGCTCCAACACAGGTGATACAGGATTATCACGGACGTCACACGGGGAAATGTCACATGGCTCAGCAGATCCTATGGCGTGTTTTAGTGTTTTACCGTCTTTTGTGTCTGCATCGTCTGTCTCCATACCTGCTTCCTCGTGAATGTCCTTGGCTTCAGGGATGCCTACTTTGACATTCAGCATGGCATCTTCGATCCTGCTGTCCGGCCTCTGTACGCTGCTGCCGACAGCGATGGAGGGCCCAGGGCTTTTAGCCCATTCCTCTCTGTAACTTCCAGTCACCTTACGTTCCTCTGCTTTGCTCTCTGGATTGCAAGTAGCAGTCTCACCCGCAGGCTTATCTTTTTGCTCAAGCCCTGAAGGAACACTGGCATCTGATCTCTGGAGCAATTCCATGTTGAACTCTGTATGGCTATCCCACTGCTTGTTGCAAGAATCTGAGGCGACTTTGGCATTAGTGGGTAGATGCTGCTGAGCGGGCAGACAGGATGGGAACATTCCTGAGGTTTCTGGAGTAAGGGAATCATCTGCATCCTTGTTACATTCAGAATATAGTTTTTTGCTGATGTTTTCCACTCTTGAGTCATCCAGATGTGGAAATGGTGCACCCCTATCTATAAGCGGGTCAGCGGCATGTGACCGTTTTGGTTCTAGTATAGCCGGCGGTATACCCTCAGACTGTGAAAGGTTAGCCTGTTGACTCACCCTTTCACTTGGCTCTTTTCCTAGAGTATCGCTGCTGTTCGAGACGAGCAGGAGCCGACTGCCAGAAACATGCCCTTCACTGCCAGTGTCGGCAAGATTCTCACCGTCAGAAATGCAGTTGCTTCGGAGTGGGTGTAGCAGAACCGGCATGCTCTGGCTTGACTGTGGAGGAGCCACATCTTGCACAGGTCCTTTATCACTACTTAAGTGTGACAGCACACTCGGCCTACTGGAATCCTCAAAAGACTTGGCATCAGCATATGCAGGTTTGGAGTCGTCATCCAGAATTGACCTCAGATAAGGGGTGGCATGTCTACCAGAGAGAGGAGTCTTGTTGCGCTGAGCCCCATCAAGTAGACTATCAGTTTCTTTTTCATGAACAGCAGGTGACGTGATGGCATGTGTCACACAGGAAGATTGTGAAAAGGATGCCTGGGAGTCTGAGCCTTCCACCGTGAAGTCGGAGTCATACTCACTCAGGGGTCTTGGTGTGAGAGCGTTTGTTTGGCAGGAGTCTTCCGAGCTAGCCATTGAAATCATTGACACCGATCTGCATATAGGACCACACCTCTCACTTTCTGGCTTGGGGGAGCGGCTCATGCTGCTGTCAAGACAAAGGGCTGATTTCCCAGTATACGGCAGATTCTTGGCATCCAGGGAGAATGAACGTGTGCCAGTGGCATCTTTCAGTTTTTGCTCTCTGGTGTGAGTCTCCGACACCTCTGAGCTCTTGGAACGCTGCAGGTCTTTGCTCACACAGACATCTCCTGGGGTGTTCCTCGCCCTGTCTCTGTTCTTCAACTTCCCTAGCTCTGCACCTGGTCGCAGCTTCATTCGCTCTCGCTCTTTCTGCTTGATCTTCTCCATATGCTTCTTGTGCCACTGTTCGATCTCCTGGTCCTTCAGACTTAGCATGCGTTCAAAACTAGTCTGCATGAGATCGTCGTTCACAAGTCTCTTTTCTTTTGGCCGGACATCCTTAGGGGCCGGTGAGGATTTCGCTTTGCTCTTTTCGGCATCCGCAGTGTTTGCCTTGGATACTTTGGACTGTTGGGATTTATCTTTGTGCCGGTCCCTGTCCCGGTGTCTCTCAGCATCCCTGTCCCGCTCCCTGCGGTCTTTTTCTGGAGTTTTCAGCACGTCATCCTTCAGCTTAGCAGAGACATTCTTCTCGTGGGATATCTTAGTGCCCTCAGAAATGCTGGATTTTCGCTCTTCCAAAAGCAATTTCAAGTTTGAGCTTGAGGACATGACATCTTTTGCCTTGTCTTTTTTCTTTTTGTCCCAGTCTTTCTCCTTTTCCTTTGTCCTGTCAGATTTGTTGTGCTCCATAACTTTTTCTGAGGTTTTGCCTTTTCTGTCAATGCCCATTTTGTCCTTCTCTCTGTTCTCGGAATACCGATCCTTCTCTCTGTTCTCGGAATACCGTTCCTTCTCCTGCTTCTCTTTGTCAGTCTTCCTTTCCATCTTGTCCCTGCTTTTCTTGTTCTCTTCTGGCTTCTTAGTAGTCAGAATGGCCTTCAGCTTTTCACTTTCCTTGTATTTATTCTCTCCGGAAGAATGGGAGGTGGTCACCATCTTTTCCCTCTCTCTCCATTTGTCAGCAAAATTATGTGGTTCACATTTTTCTGGGAAGGGCTCCACTCTCGTTTTCTTCTCTCTCTCAGAATGTTTTTTGTCTATCCTCTCACATTCCCGTTCCTTCCCCGCAAGTTTTCTCTCTGTTTTTTCTCGAGCACCTTTCTCCGAGGGGTCCATTTGCTCCTGATCTACCTCGATCTCGGTAACTAGCCGGTCCTCCGTCTCCTCTTTCATGCCTGCAGCACACAAGGATTCGTCCCGTCCCTCATCTGTGATGAGGCTGCTTGTCTTCTCATCCAGCTCACCCATTTTACCTTCTCTGCTCCGTTCCTCTTTGCAGAAAAGCTCTTTCTCTTTTTTGAAGGATTTGTCTTTTTCCCGTTCATCTTTTTGTCTCTTGTCTTTGAGGCTAGCATGCTTTTCTCGAACTGGCCTCTCCTCTTTAATGGGGGACTCGTCAGCCTTTTGTGGGGAATTACCTTCGAGGATCTCTGCTTTCCCTGGGGTCGAGTCCTCATTTTCATCACTTTTAAAGAAGTTCTCTTTCCAGAACTCCCGGTCAAACTCTAGATTTCTGTGACCATCTTTTCTCATCTCTTTCTGCCTCTGCTTGTCCTTCTCCATCTCACACTCTTTTCGGTGCTTGTCTTTCCCGCAGTGCTTCAGTTTGTGTTTTTTGAGCACTTTGCCCTCTTTGTCGGTCTTCCGTAAGGCTCCTTCAGCACTGTCCAAGCTTGTTCCCAGATTATCATCCTTGTGAGGGCTGGAGGAGCTCCTGTCATCCCCATCTAGGCAGAGATCTCTCTGGTGATGTTTGCTCTTCTCCTTATGCTTGAATCCTCTGCTGCTAGAGCCCTCTGTAGCACAGTCAGCTTCAACATAGTGCTCATATTTGATACCATCAAGCTGACAGGAAGAATCCCCAACTGAGACACACGCCTTAACGTTTTCTTGTTTGAGAGGGGTAGCCTGCTTGTCGCCCAGGCTGTGGTTGAGCTTCGGGGACTTCATCGTTGGTAGATGGAAGAGGTGAACAGAAGAGTCATCCTTTGGGCTGAATGACATCTTGAAAGAGTCTTCCTCTCGGGTTTTCTCTGGGGTTTCCAGGCCTGCTGCTGTTGAAGAGAAGAACACTGCCTTACTGTTCTCTTTACCGTCATCTTTAACTTCTTGATTTTCTTTGTTTTTACTCTGATTTTTGTACTTTTTCTTCACTTTGCCTTTCTCCTTGCTTTCTGCCCCCGGTTCCTTCTTCAGCCTCACGTCACCTTTATGCCCGTCAGTGGTGGGGGGGCCTTTCCTCTCTACGGGGGTCTCTGTATCGTCACTGGAGCTCTCCGAGCTGCAGAAGAGGACCCGGGACGGTTTCGCTTTCTTCAAATTGCTCGTGGCTGGGCTACCCTTTTCCTGCTTAGCCAGAAAATGGTTCCTGTCCTTCTCCTCCTTCTCTCGCTGGCGCGCCTCCCTCCTGAGGATGTGTCGGTCATTCAGAGCCTTGCTCAGATCCTCTTCCTCCTCCTCATCCTTGAACTCGTATTCATCCAGCCCAGATACAGAGGCAGATGCCTTTGCAGTGTTAGTCTGCTTGCTGTCAGAATCCTTTTCAGTGTCTGAGTATTCCATGTTGTCATCAATACTGGAGGGATTTACTGATGGAGGGTCTTCTGATTCTGTTTGAGAAAACGAACAGACAATCTTCTTGTATCAGGTAGTGAAGAATTTCAGTAGTATTTTAATATACCTTAATCAAAGGTGCTGTACTGCTTTCCATAAGTGTACAATAACCACATTAAATATAATCCATTGGTGTGTCAAACGTGTGATTTCAAATGTACTTTTAAGTAAAATTTTGATTACAATTTCTGCCAGAATGACTGTGCTTTCCGTCTGGATGACGGTGTGAAAAATGTGTAAGATGCTTTTGCATGGAAATCTCCCAACACCTTCATATAAGAGAATGCGGTGATGAGTGCATCAAAAACATGGAACACCAACCCAACCCCACCACCGCC
>JAODJW010000091.1:104300-135698 GCA_026777045.1 Hyperopisus bebe
GTGTGTGTGTGTGTGTGTGTGTGTGTGTGTGTGTGTGTGTGTGTGTGTGTGTGTGTGTGTGTATGTGTGTGTGTATATATAGATAGATAGATGCGTGTGTTACATTTGGCTTTACAATGTCTAACAAAAGCCAACAGCTTCTTAAACACTGGTATTGGATCGGTACTCGGTATCCGTATCAGGACAGAAAAAGTGGAATATAACTAATAAAAAATGCTTAGTTACACTGAATTATGACTAGAAACACCAAGGCCACTGGGGGGAGAAGGTACAATGGAGATTATATTGCGTGTTAAACACATACATCCCTATGTCCACTGCTGGATGCATCGTGAAGCGGTGTGTCGTCATCCAGACCCTGTGTATTGACCTCTGCTCCTGCTGCGATGAGCACTTTGGCCACATCATAGTAACCAAGATTACAGGCTTCATGGAGAGGCGTCCACCCTGAGAAACACACACACAAAGAAAACGTATAAAGGCTGTCCATGCTTTTCTCGGCAGCAGACAGTGAGCTGCAGATGGCACGTCCGGGCACACCTGCAAAGTCTTTGACGTTGACGTCGGCGCCAAGGCTGATGAGCTCGCGGACCTGCTTGGCATCCCCTCGGATGGCAGCCATGTGCAGAGGAGTCTCACCACGCTCGTTCCTTTTGTTGACCTTGTCCTTCTGCCGGGACGACGTGGTGCTGGCAATCTTCTTCTGCACTGTCGGTGCCTGAGACGGGTGACTTGGGGTAGAGTCTGGTCACACGAGGATGACAAAGAGGACATCAGCCGGTCTTTTCACAGAGGAATCAGTCTCGCAAATGCAAAGCTATGCTAATGAAGAAGAAGCAAAACTGATGACAGCTCATGTCCTCCTCCACTACTTGAGTGATCATGTGCTCATCATAAGTGTGCTATTATATTACAGAGGAGAGTTATAACCTGGGCTGTTGTCTCGGGCCGTCATCTGCATCAGAAGTGCCATCTGCTTCCGCTCCGACAGCGGATAGCCGAACAAGATGTTCATGGGAGTGGACTTCTTGTTACCAGTCTCCTTCTTCACCTTCTTCTTGTCTGGCCCATCTTTGTCTGCTGGGGGGAGGTGGGAAAGGCATTGTCAGTGATAAACCGGGATGCGCTGAACCTCAGGACAGGAGGCAGAACTTGAAGGACAACATCTGGCTAGCTTAGCTACAGGCACAGCGCACCACCAATGACCGTCAAGTCCCACCCTAGGCAGGCCCGCCCAAGTCGCTGGCCGCTGAGGCACTGCTGCGTTTACCTGAGTAAATCGCGCAGGGAGGGATTAATCTCTCTGCCCAGGTTTCACTCGAGTGTCCTGGGTCTGAATCTACATTGCAAGCAGACAGATTGGAGAGGGAGAGCAAGGAAGGAAAGCAGTATATTAACACACAGCACAGGAATCACGAAACACAAGCTAACTAGGAGACCGTGGCAGCAAAGGACAATGGATATAGGCTCTATGTCCCTCAGCAGGCCAACGGTGTCAGTGAGAGAAAGATGGAGCTGGCTAAGCGAGGCCTGGGGTGCGAGGATGGGGAAGCGCCGATGGGCCGTGGCTGCGGGGGTACAAACTACGTCATTATAACGTAGGATTATGAAAACACCATTTTCATTTCATTTAGCCTGATTGCGTGCGGTGTGCTCTCATCTTTTGTGGAAAAGATGACAATGACAGTTGGCTGGCACAGCCAAGACTGCCCGGCTGAGTTCTCCTTTCAGAAAGGGCACAACATCGTACAGATAACTGCCACACACAGGCGTCCTTTGTGAAATGGGAGAGGGGCAAATATGGAGTTTAAGACATGCAATAAGCATCAGGAAAGCACCTGTAACCCTCCTAAAGAATAAGATCGCTAGACCCAAGTCAAACAAGATAATCACCAGTGAGGAGCTTTCTATCCACACTGGGATCGTGAGCACCAATTAAAGTGAATATGCACAGTCCCATCGGTATACATTACATTTAGGGCCAGTTCAACCTTTTCAGGGGCCCTTGGCGAAGCTTTATTCGAGACCCCCCCCCCTCCCCAATTCAGAAAGCTGATGGTCACTTTATTCCTCTTCAACGCAGGTAATTTGGGGCCCTAGGGAATTTCCTCTACTAGAATCAGCCCTGACCACATTAATCCAAACAGTAAAGTGCACTTCAGAGGCAGATTAAATTATTATATAATTTAGGTTTTTTTTCTAGGCAGAAAAAGTACAGACTTTGTGTGTGCGTGTTTTGTATGTATGTGTGTCTGTGTGTGTGTGTGTGCGTGTGTGTAAGGGGGGGTTGAAAGACAGATAAAAAGCAAATTATAGGCATGCATAAGCTTTTAACATGTTACCTAGCTGTGTACAGAACAAGAGAACATAGGAACAAAGATCACCACATGTACCACAAGAGTTCCAGTCAGCTAAGGAACATTGTGTGCATTTGAAGTGTGGCCTATCCCACTGCTGACCACAAGGAGGCAGGCTGGGAGCATGGCAGTTTTGTGTAGGAGAGGGTAGGACTTACCCGTGTCAGAGTCCCGTTCCTCATTCTGTGGGGGGCTGACGGTAAAGGACAGTTTGCGTTTCATGGAAGACTTGGACTTCATCTCCCTCCCTAGCATCTCATTCCGATCCACCTTCGGAGTCTTGGTGAATGGAGAAATTTTATCTTTACTCTGGGGGGAGAGACACACCACAAATAACCACGTATGTAGCCATATATGCATATTGCAATTTATAAGAACCACCAAGAATTTTAGAGAATCTTCATCACTGATGGTCAGATATAGTACACATTGTCATTTACTTAGACCTACATGATGGTCTGTAGATATCATGCAAGATGCACATTATTGTTTACTCTTTAGGGACTCTGGACAACTTGACCTGGTTATGAAACACGTTACAGGCCAGTGGAATTCCAGCACTGCAGAGATGAAAGTGCAGCAGCCCTTTAGGAATCATCAGAACTACTCAGTGGCAGTGAGTGGCTACAAGCTGGTCACTGCAGGGCAGCACACTGCACTGAGAGATTAGGGGTCATGAGGAATACGTGACAGCAGTGTGTGGCTATAGGCCGGTCACTGCAGGGCAGCACACTGCTCTGAGAGTTTAGGGGTCATGAGGAATCCTCAGCGGCCGGTATGAGGCTGCAGTCGGGTCACTGCAGGGTAGCACAAAACACAGAGAATGAAGAGTAACAAAGCTGGATTCCCATGTTTCATTTGAAGACTGATCCTCTGCAGCTGACCAATTCGTTGCTTTTTCAGGTGAAGTATGACCACATGTGGGGAAGACATAGCCCCAAACCCGCCCCCAAATGAGTGTCTACATAGTAATAGGCTGCCAGTATCAAAATACAGTAGCAGAATTCTATAGATAAAAATTACCAGTTTAAAAAAAAAAACACACATTGGTGCATGACAGTCATATTTACTGACGGATGAGTAAAACAAATTAGATCAAATGGAGTGAAGTCATCGCTCATGACCTCAAAACATAAATGACATTTCAGAGGGCACACAGCCGTGCCTCGGTGTCCCGTAGCTTCGCCATGCTCTGCACGTCTGCCTGCATGTGGCTGTAAGGCCTTCATGGCTACATCCAATGCGTCAAGCCTGTTCCAGAAGTTCACACAACTGCTCAAGGTCGGCGAGCTAATATCCTGACAACGGTGCACTTTATGGAGAGTGTACCTACTCACTAACAAGTTTCACCCTGACATAGTGCACTCTGAGGAGAGCAGTGTTTCCCCTACTATTATATTAGGGGGGCGCCTTTCCTATAGAGCAGGTCTACACACTGTCCTCTTACTAAACAAACTAAATAGCCTTATCTTACTTATCTTTACACAATAGCTTGTCATTTTTCTCTCTACACGGTCGTGCGTTTAGAATTCTCCTCTGCGCTCTGTATTGCGCATGGCGGAGTTCTGCCCCGATGTGTGCACAGACACATGCGCACACGCAGGTGAGCACACTCTCACCAGCGGACAGAGCGTGCGTAGGGAAATATGTCACTTTTTTTTTTTTTTAACTGATGTCATTAAAAGAAACACATGAACATCATGAATCCTGTCGGTGCCCATCTGCCGCCCCCTCCCCCCCCCACTCACCCCACCCCTGTACCTATTCACTAAGGGCGTTTTTCCACTGCACCAGGTACCGTACTTTCGGTACTTCCATAAAGTGCCAAAAGTATGGTACTTTTTTCGTGTCGGTTTTCCACTGGCGTAAAAAATGGTACTGGTGCCAAATGACATCAGTGACCGCCCCTGACTGACTTCGTCACAAAGTGCAGCCTAAACCAAATAAATAAATAAATAAAAACAGCCCAAAATTAAAACTATAGTTTAGGCTGGAAAATGCAGTTTATTGTTATGTCAGCTTCTATCACAGTATAAGATTCAGTAATATCCAAATTGCATGAATGCTGCCATCATTTACGTTTACGTAGGTACACTTACTTTGGCTAAGCCGATCAAAGCAGTAAGAAGTTGCTTACTGCTAATTCAGTCTTTTGAAAGCAAACAAATTAATTATGTTTTTTGATTTTCAAGCAGCATTGTTTGGTGTTTCACGTGTGCCCCATTTCTTCCAAGCGGCTTGATATTACAGTGTTCCGGGCAATTCAGTTTCCCTATGTTTCTCCTGTCTATCAGGAAATAATGTTTCTCCTAATATTTAGGCAAATATGTATGTGAGATGTCTGAAAATCACTCAGGTACATTATTACATGTGAATACAGTAAATCGTCATGCATAATATAGTCTTATAAGCAATACCATACAGTTTTCATCAAGAAATATCTCTATCCAGCACATTAATTTCATTTATCTGTAAAAACAAAAAACATTGAAAAGGCACGTGAGGTTTTAAAATATATGGCTTGTTTACTTCAGAGCTTCGTAAAAAGACATGAAAACAACAGCGAAACAGTGTACAAATCAGCGCGCGACAGGGTAAACATAGGGAAACTGAATTGCCCAGAACGGTTAAAACTATTTTATTTCAAGTCGTGCCATCCAAATCCCGCTGGATCTGTTCATCCGACCATATGGCGATTAAAGCCTATGTTTCCTCGTTTGTCCATCCTTCCGTTTAACTTTTTTATATTGTTTCTATTGCTTTTTATTTTGTTACTCGCTGTTTGCTGTGTTTCAAAAGATGGCGGTTATATTTTGTGTTTCAGCGGCAGGCTATTTGCATAACCAATCAACAGCAAATACGTTTGTAAGTCCCACCCCAAAGTACCGAAGTACCAAAGAAGTACCCCAGCTGGTTTGGCACTTTCGAGTCTCGAGATTTCGGTACTGGCACTCGACTGGAAGTCAATGGAAAAGCGAAAGTACCAAAAGTACCGTACTTTGTGTGGTGGAAAAGCACCCTAACAAGTTTCATCCTGACAGTGGTGCACCATAAGAAGAGTGTACCTACTCACTAACTCAAGGTTAGTGCAGGGGTCTCCAACTCCGGTCCTGGAGAGCTACTATCCAGTCAGTTTTCAATCCTACCTGGCTTCTGATAAGCCGCACCTATTCTCAGGTAAATACCAGGGCCAGGTGTGGCTCATCAGAAGCCAAGTAGGATAGAAAACCTACTCGATAGTAGCTCTCCAGGACCGGAGTTGGAGACCCCTGCACTAACTCTTCATCCCTTGACAATTTGTAGGGCATGGCACTGAGTAAAAGCAAACGAGGACTGCAGAGTGGCGCAGCCCTTAAGCTAACCCTAAACCCCCCTGAGAACAGCCCTCCAATGCAGCTGACATACACGAGCAAGCAGCAGCAGCACCAGCGAATAAATAATGGCCTCTGTGTCGTTGAATTTACACTAAGTTAATTAAACGGCAGGGGCCCTTGTGGCAGGCTGGCATGTCACGAGGCTGACCGGTACCTTCTTCACCACTTGCTTCTCCACCATGGCGCCGTCTCTGTCCATCCCAGGTTTGGCCATGGTGAAGCTGCTGACTAGCTGTAGCAGCAATTCCTCAGGGGCATCGTGGGCCTGCCGATGGAGAAGGTGCCTTTCTGTGAGAATCATTACCGTGCAGGTGGGGTGCACTTTCTCAGGCAGAACACGAGGAGAGCGCCTCACGCCACACTTCAGCTTAGCAGTCTGACAAGGGCAGAGACACTCAAACTCATCGCATGATAGATCTTTGGTTATAAGAAGTTTTTAGAGCTTCTTTTAAAAAACACAAAATGGAAACCGAGTAAGATGACAGGAGACGCACTGCACCATGTGACTTATGGGCAGTAATATCTGCATAAGGCAGGCAGGCCACAGCTAAAGCCACACACGGAGCAGGGCTTACATCTTCAAATACGACACATGGCACATCATTTCCTATTTCTTCAAATCCTTTGACTTGTTACCTTGAATAAATTATTCACGAGACATTTTGCTGTCCTGTGCCAGTACCAATTTAAAGCTTCTCCTTCTGATGTCGCAAGCCATAAAATGAAGTATGTATTCCTGGGCAGATGAAAAAATTAGCTCCAAAGTTCAGCCATTCATTGTAGTTCTGGAACCCTGCTCTTGATTTTATATTCATTCTCTCCTCAGACGTTGCAAAGAACCTAAGAGTCAGTCTCCACTGCTGACCATGAGGCAGGCTGCCCAGACACATACAGCAAGAAGCCACATATTTTGGCGTTCGTTGGCAGTTTATGCCAAACTGCAGACTGTCCATCTCAACTCGGCACAAGATGCCATCACAAAATGACAGGAAGATCACCTTCCCACTCTCCAGATTCATCAATTAATCAACACCTGGCATAAAATAATGGCACCTGTATGAGAATAAGCACCATCATTTCTAATGAAAGTGAAGACGACTGTATGTTTTCAGTCCCACTGCCAGCCATCACATGGGTCCCTGTCCAGCCAGGTTTTCAGAATATGGGCAGGCCGACTGGCCCCAAAGTAAGTGTCAAACTCTTGGAGGTGAAGAGAGTGTCTGGCAGGGCTCCACAATGCTAAAGACACACCTCTGCCATGCCGCTGGGCCCAGCCCAGGACAACAGGCTGCAACTGTGATACGCCACAAGGTGACGGCAGCTGTAAACACATGCAAGTGTGTCAGCAGTTTATTATGGCCGTCTTCGAGTTTCAACATCGACCTCAGGACCAGAATGTTGGGGCAACACATACCTCGGACATGGGCAGAGATATGGGCGGGGCCCAACCACAAAGAAATACAAAAGATGGCTTAATTATGATTACAGAACCATCTGAATGGTAAACACACCAGCTTGTAGACAAGCTGCTCCCAACATCTGCATCTCGCCTATGCCAGTTCCTTGCGGCACAGCCAAGCAGGCTGTGCAAGGCTCAGGGACATTGGAATATGCCTGGCTTGGATGCCTTCCTTCCTAGCCTGCAAAGAATAAATTCCCTCAGGAATACTACCAGAATACACAGGCAGGAGTGACTTAGCACAAGCGAACGTGCCCCTCCTCGTAAATCCCACGGCCTTCTCTATATATAAACGAGAAGTGAAACATGACTGTGCATTTCCCTCTGTGTGCACTGCAGCCACAGCTGGCTCACGGCTGCCTAACTTGATACGAGGCTTCGCCCCCCCCACCCAAGCACTGATCCAAATATGCAGAGTATTAAATATACTACACTTAAGAGGGACAGGCTGCCGGGAGATGATGGGAGAAGGCAATGAGGCCATATGATCAGCTGCTGGGGACGACCTGGCCCAAGTATGGCTCGCTAATCGATGCCCAGGGGTATCCCAGTCTGCTCCTGTCACTCAAGTGCTGAAAGAAGGTGGCGTACTGGTGGCCTAACAAGGTGCCGTGGGAGGTGACAGGCTGGAAGGCAAGGCGGCTCTGGGTGGGGGGATGGAGCCGCAGGCACCGTCGGCATTTATCAGGCAGTGGTGCCCAGGAGGGCTGCCCTGATGCCTGCTGTAACACCGCGGCCTGTCTCAGCTCAGGCACACCCACACACCACCTTCAGCCCAAACACTCCATGGAGGTGATGAAACCAGAAGCCAAAAGGGCACGGGGTCATGGGGGGGGGGGGGCTGTCAAAGATGCCAGCTGACCATAACGGGAGAGATTCTGCCCAAGGTGGGACAGGTGTGGGGGGAGGGGGTAAGGACGACTCGGGAGAAACCAAAGAAGGCTTAACTATTAAAGAATCCATCTAAAGTACCAACTACTTAATTTACAAAAAGACATTTAAGAGACAAAAAGATTCTCCATATGACCGTGCTCTGAGTTTCTGGAAACCAGGAAAGGTCTCCAGAAAAAGCAGTAAAATTTCTATCCTGTACCAGTCACTGACTCCACTGGGCCTCCTCAGCTCTCCTCCTAATGTATGAGACTAATCGACCCAGATCTCTCAAAGTCAGCAAAATACTGCAAGGATGCTGCTGGTCTTGGTAGACAAATCAGAGAAATAATATACTGCTTTCTGTTGCAGTGTCTCCTCCTACCAAAAACCAGGGTAAACATGTGCATAATGAGTCACTGCATGCTTCCCAGAAAAAATAGGCCTTGTCATTCCTGTAGTTACGTAGGTGTTTGTCTACAACTAAATGTCTGGAAGGTAGACTGCAGACTCAGAGAGTAAATGACAATGGCAGCAAGAATTCAGACTTAGAGTGCATAGAGAGACAGAAAACCCAACATCCTTTTATGTTCAGGTGAAAAAGAAACCTATTCATTAAGGAGAGCATGCATGCATGTGACAATAAGAGTACCTTGAAATGGAGCTGTAGGAAAATCCGTGATGAGCATGGCAGCGACCGTAAATGGAGGGCATGCAGTGTCTGGTTTTTGCTGATACCTGCCTCTCCGCAGAATCTAACGGCAGGTCACCTCGCCCTGGGGGGTTCACATTGGCTTTGAACGGCTGCTGACAGCTGCTGGCTGCATTCATCGTGGCGACAAAGTGAACGCTGACGGTAATGCCTGACGTCCACATCCCTAGGCCCATGGGAAGCTGTACTACTTTAGAGAATAGCTGAAAATGTTTATGTATTATATTATCTTTATGCATTCACTGTGTAGTATCACAGACTGGCAAATCTAAGCTTATTTTGTATTAAAGTATTTCACAATCAAAGGTTTTAACCTTCAAATTCAGACAATCCATGAGTGATACTTCCTGCCCTCACAAAACTTCATTTGCGTTGATGCTCTTGATTGATCTGGTCCCACCCCCAATTCTCCAATATGCCAACACTCATGTTGGCATTAAAGAGGTGAACCATGTAGCCATCCTGACCTGCTATCCAAAAACAGCTGAGGTGCAGCCCTGACAGGCTGATTCTGTTAAAGTCCACAGTAAGCTGACTGATTTGGGGAAAATATCTAATTGCGATTTTTCTGAGATTACTATTGCAATTTGAAGTCATGCTTCAGTTCAATATTCAGTGTGTAATACATTTAAAATAAATGATGCAGCATTACCATGTGAGATATCACCAAAATATTAACTGGTCTATATTCCAAGGCAAGGATGAGAACTTAAGATATGAATTTTGCTTCCAACATGTATTTAATACTTTTTTAAAACCTTGTGTACAAACCTTGGACCTTTAGTTACATAGGATATATTTAAAAATCAAGTCACAAGTAACCATAACTGTGATAACTTTTATTAAATACCTCACTAAGAACGGTTTCAAAACAAACTGAACTTTTTACATTGTCATATGACGACAGCCATGTGATCCAACATGAGCACTGTCCCCAGATTATGCCATGTACTCTTCATCTACAACCATTTTTCATGGTCATTTATTTGCCAAAAAAGATCCAGGTTACCATATTTTCACATGCACATTTTAAATGCTGTGGTTAAGTGTTCAACCACTTTTTACCCTTAGTAAAGTGTTTTCTGAAAATCCCACATACACAAGGGTGAAATTAGCAGAGAACAATCACCCATAAAATAATAATCATAAAAGATGTGAATGTGTTAAGTCATAAAAATAAAACTATTATAATTTTTCTATAAACAATCTCTGACCATGAAATAGGTAATTCACTTACAGCTCAGCAGCGGAATCATTTTTTTTTCTCACTGCGAATGTAACATTTTCCTTGAGTTTCATGTCTTTGTTGTTTGGCCTATATATAGTCACCTTGGGCCACTTTTTTGGTGCGCATGACTGGTGCATGAGGAAGATGCCATGAATTTGTAAAACTATTCTCGCAACAATTTTAAACCTTGGGTCAGACGTGCTGGGTAATGCATATCACAGCCTTTGCAATTTGCTCATTGCGTTGTTCAAAATCGTGATTTTGATTTGAAACTGAAAAATTATTCAGCCTTAGTCCACAGTAACCAACAACACACTTGGACATACACTATATTGCCAAACGTATTGGGACACCTGCCTTTACACACACAAACATCCTAATCGTAATACATAAGCTTCAATATGGAGTTGGCTCACCCTTTGCAGCTATAACAGCTTCAACTTTTCTGGGAAAAGTTTGGCGTTTAGGAGTGTGTTTTTGGCAATGTTTGACCATTCTTCCAGGAGAGCATTCATGAGGTCAGGCACTGATGTTGGATGAGAAGTCTGGAGGTCTGTAGCTATTGACTCTGCAGACAGTTGATGACTTCTGCACACCATGCACCTCAGCATGCGTCGTCCCTGCTCTGTGATTTTACGTGGCCGACCACTTCATGGCTGAATTGCTGTTGTTCCCAATTGCATCCACCTTGTTATACCACCACCAACAGTTAACCGTGGAATATTCTGTGGCAAAGAAATTTCATGAATGCACTTATTGCGCAGGTGAGATCCTATCACGGTACCATGCTTGAATTCACTGAGCTCCTGAGAATGTTTGTAGAAGCAGTCTACATGCCTAGGTCCTTCATTTTATACAGCTGTGGCTATAGAAGTGATTGGAATACCTGAATTTAATGATTTGGAGAAGTGTCCCAATACTTTTGGCAATACAATGTACATGTACGATATCAGCCAGCAGGGTCTGACAGCTGCTGATCAAAGACAGACAAGTTACAAATTCCACTCAAAAGCATAACATCCTGTGAGTGCTCTACATTTCAGGATGAGCTGAGGAAGGGAGCCAGCAGAGGAGGAAGTGGAGCTGGTCACAGCTCATTAATGCAGAGAGAACCACGCCTGGTGTGTGACACCAAGAGGACATGTGAAGAAGTGTGGTAGACTTTGAGTATGCTATCAGGGAGGTGCAGGAGCAGCAAGTGCCCTCAACCTGTCAGCCACGCAGTGCCGTCAGGGAGGTGCAGGAGCAGCATGTGTCCTCCACGTGTCAGCCACGCAGTGCCGTCAGGGAGGTGCAGGAACAGCATGTGCCCTCAACCTGTCAGCCACGCAGTGCCGTCAGGGAGGTGCAGGAGCAGCATGTGCCCTCAACATGTCAGCCACGCAGTGCCGTCAGGGAGGTGGAGGAGCAGCATGTGCCCTCCACCCATCAGCCATGCAGTACCATCAGGGAGGTGGAGAAGCAGCATGTGCTGTTAAGGAGATGGATCAGCAGCAATATGAGCCCTCCCCCGTTAGCCATGCAGTGCCGTCAGGGAGGTGGAAGAGCAGCAGCAGCATGTGCCCTCCACCCATCAGCCGCGCAGTGCCATCAGACTGCCCTCACTCTACAGCAGTCAGCAGGCCTGCTCCCTGCCCCAGAACTGTCTACCACAATTACCATTTTACAGCTCCACCTCCTTTCAGGGGCAGCCAGCCCAAGCTAGGCCAGGCAGGGGAATGGAAGAAACAAGCTGTGAGCACGCAGGCCCTTCAGGTTCAGCCAGAGCACGTGTGATGGTTGACTACACCCAGAGACACTACAGTGAACGTGCACAGATTTGCTCGTGTGTGGTAATTTACTTTTTCCCTGAACACACACACAAAAAAATCTCATATCCAGCAATGTCAGGACCAAGGCACGGGATAGTTGAATCTTACAATTCAATGTTTTTCAAAGGCTAACTAAGGATGCACCGATCGATTGGCAACTGGCCAATCAGTCTAAATATGATCAATTTCATGAGCCAATGTTAGGCCCAAAGTGACATACTAGAAAGGCAAATGGCACATTATAAACATACGTGCCTTAGAATCTTAGGTGAGTGGCACTTATGCCAAAGAATGCCCAGATGCAAGTGCTCTACTTGTCAAATAAAGTGGATTTTATTTTACTGTCATATCATCTATACATGGCAGTACTTCCATCCACTTTCCAACACCGCTTGTCCTATTCAGTGTCACGGGGGGTCCGGAGCCCATCCCTCAGGCTGTGGGCACAAGGCGTCAACCTATCGCAGGGCACACTTGCACAACATTCACATACACATGTACACCTATGGGAAATTTGCCTCAGCATGTTTCCAATTAGCCTCAGCATGTTTTTGGACTGTGGGAAGAAACTGGAGTACAGGGGTACGAAATTTGGTACCCCAGGACCATAGTGCAACACAGAACAAGATAAGGGCTATACATGTAAGGGAGGTGGGGGGCTGCTAGTAAGCTTGGCCATATCAGCGCAGATACCACTCAGGTATGGCGCGCACAATTTACCAGGGAAAACTGCCAGTTCCCGTTACAGTTCGTGGTCCAGCTCAGGCACAGCTTGGTTCCTGGTGGCAGTAAACAACAAAGCTGAACTGGCCCCAAGAACCAATCAAAACTCAGAAACCAAGACAAAACTGGCATATTCTTTTGGGGGGGAAAAAACCAAATGCAAAAATGTTTACGAATGCTGGAATCGTACACTTCTGCCAAGCAGCACAGAGACGGTAGCTAAGGGCTAAAACCATTACGAGCGTAGAAGCGGTTTTCCCGTGAAGCATCTTCTCTAAACACATCAATTCATATAACACATCTGAGGGCTGCCTATGACTGACAATGACAAACGCTGAACCTTCTGAATGAACACAGATGCACACACACATGGTCCTTTAGGACAGCTACACACTGCCTGCAAGTGAACCATACACACACCACTAAAATGCTTTTTCTTTTCAGGACCATATCCATTGCATACGCTAGTGAAGGAAAACCTCCCAACAGGGTAAAATGTCATTGAGGGATGTATGAAGAAAGAAGCTTTAGAAAACACTACAATGTTAAAGTGGGCAATTAAAGAGCCTTTCCACATCCTACTCTTAAACTAGTCGAGTCTCAGCAAAACATGTCTTTTTAAATGCTCTCTAAAAATTGGAACCACTGTATTAAAATTAACTCTGATTAACTGGAACTCTTGGCAACTGTAAATCGGATTAACTAACATTTTGGCAACAGACACTTAGAATAATGTGCCAGGCCTTCATTTAAACGTTTTAACGTGTGCTAACATGTTAAAAATTGGAACGATATATGTGAATGTAGTGCGTACATCTAAAAATCAACACAACTAAGTTTTATAAAATGTAATTCAAGAAGTTGGATACATCATATTCAGGTCTGTCCTTTTGTTATGGCCAAAAGATCTTTTCTGATGAAAAGGCCACACTGGCAAAGAGCTACTTAAAAAAAAAAAAAAAAAAAACATGAAAAATCCCCAACTTAATATTAAAGAGAACTGGAATATTAGAAATTGTTTTGAAAGAGAGAGAAAAAAAAAGACGACTCAAAATACAAGACGCCAAATTTCCAGCCATGTTTCCATTTGCATTTTAAAGAAACCAGAGTATCTTTTCAAACCGGATTACAGCTCATTAGGCTGGTGGGGAAACAGAAAATGGGGTGTCAACAACGTGATCTCTGTGCCAACGTGTCTGATAAGCATGGCTGCACACGCAAACAGCCATTGGAAATGAGAAAAGGGAAAATCATTTTACAAGGGAAGGGGACACAAACAGATCCAGTCAACATTACAGCAAACAGGAGGCCGCCTTCAAAGGCTTGGTAAAATGAGCCTTTCGAAGCTAAGCCCACAGCTGCTCAGAAAGTAGGTTAATGACCGACGATATCCAAGCAGTTGGATATAACAATAAGCCCTTTACTACAGATTAGGAACAGCAGAGTCAATGAGAAATTAAGATAGAGGCTCAGAAAATGGGAGCAGAGCTTTTCATTAAAGGCAAATGAATCACCAAAATAATACATGCTGATTGCAGCTTTGTTGCAAAATTTGGACATTCCCTTGACAAAACCATAAGCGATTTTTGCAGCTGTCTAATCCTAAAAGACTATGGCTAACCCACTCACTCCTACGTGGACCCGTGTGTGTGTGTGTGTGTCTATGTGGGGGTGGCCATTTCTGTTACGCGGGACGTGCGCGGTCCTGATAAGTGTTCCTCCGTGACTGTGCTCTGGGCGTTTATTAACTGTAGCGGGTCTTACCGTAAGCCCCACAACATGCTCATATCAGAGGATGGACAGCCACGTCCCCTAAAACACCTGTATCTCTGCATGAGCAGACACCCACATCAGCCTGGAGAACTATATCAGCACACCCTTCACGGACACAATGGGCTGGGAAGATGGGAACTGCCTCTGCCTGACCCCTAACGAACATGGAAAGAAAAACAAAAGCCCAATAGCTGCCTTAATTTGAAGGTGTCTGAACATGTCTTGCGGGTTCTTCACGACATAGTCATGCACACACTTCACCTCCAAGCATTTCTGTTCATACACTCCCTCCTGTCACTAAGTGGACAGCTTGGGATGTAAAGTGGTCTTTATAAACCACCACTTCCACAGGCCACAAGTATGTGTGTGAGAGAGCAACCGTTTCCACAATTGTATTTTAAAAAAGGGGTAAAAGTGGAAACTTGTTTCAGATCACTGGTATAGCATCATGGATTCTGCCTTAAACAGGAGTTATTGTGCATTGATATCCCTTTAATCTTTCTTTGGACAATTAATTGAAGGGAGGCTAAGCTGACACGGTTCAACACTAGCCTTTTGTAAGGTCATAGGTGATGATGGAGATGAGCTGTCGTCATAGGCAGACAGCTCTGGTGTTCCTCAGAAGGCCACGCAAAAGCCAGACTTCTCCTTTATAAAGGCCACCACCAACTGCAAATGTGAAACACACCCAGCAACCAGAAACATTTACCAATTTCACAGGAAGGACAGAGTGGGAAAGCAGAAGAGCAGTTGGACCATCCATCACCACATCATCATCACCAAAACCAGATTCAGCAACACTGAGCAAGTGTTCACTTTTGCCATTGAAGCTACTCTCATTGAAAAACATAGTAAAGAGGCCACATAGTGAACACATTATGCAAACGCACGATGAGCTATTCTAATTTTAGGAGACTGTACTTCAACATGAAATGACTGAAATATTGAGAAAGACGACGACAAAACACTGCCCCTTACAGTGGACAGCAGCCAGAGAATTCCAGTCACGGAGACGTCTAAAGCACAAGCCCACAGTAGCAGCCTTCTCCGGCTATGTTTTCTATGCTATGGTGACATTCAACCGAGCATCTGCACAGCACTGTGCCTCAGGGCATTACAGCGCCCCAGGGCCTTGCTGCACCCAAGTCATGACTACCCTTGCCGATCTTCAAACCAAATGTATGCACTAGCAGCCTGGACCTGTCACACCAAGAGCCCAATAATAGTGGAGACTTATGTGAGGGCAATATAGAGCTGTCATACATGCAGTTTCTACCATAATACTAGTGTTTCGTCTCTTTAAAAGTTACTAAAAAAAATACAAAATTCTTTTTGGGCTCACTTTGTGTAGATAAAAATAAGCATCAGCATCTAAACCAAAATAGCAAGTCTATATAGCAGCACCTGCCATATTTAATATAAAGCGCTTAGTTGTGAGGTAAATACTGTATAAAAAGTCAATATGTAAACACTGGATGCCCATTTCCTGCTTGCTTACTCCGTCACCCTTCTCAGTGGGGTAACTTGTTTAATTGACCCATGCTGATGCAACTATGAACAATTCATAGTTCAGGGGAGTTACAATGTTGCAAAGAAGGATGCACACATAGTGCACATGCAAACAAGTTGTTTCACGAAGGTTAAAGTCATCCAATGGCCACAGTTGTGCAATCCTGTGAAATTCAGAGACTCGGCAATGGCTTGATGAGCAGGGTAAGAGAGAGGCTCTGTGACCCGACTCGCACGCACTCAGCTGCAGCAGGGACGGCAGCAGTTGCTCACAGGAAGTGCTCGGGATGAAAACAAAAACAAGCCTGTAGCCACAGTCGGCTGGCTGCAAGCACATGCGAGGGTTGCGTAATCAAGAGGCCTGGCCCCACCTCCCACTCACAGGCCGCTCGCTAGAGCGCTTCTGTGACAGAGGAGCCAGGACCATATGCAGGAGGCCCCGAATGCAACACTTTCACTTTCACGTCTGCATTCTGCTTCGCTCCAAAACATGCTGGAGCCTGAAAATAAGGAAATGAATGCAGCACTAATGTGTTTCATGCGCTCTACTGCCAAGACTCACTACTGGGAGGCTTTCAGTGCCGAGTAGCTGAGTGTCTATATCAGTTTGTGTTACAAAATGGCTCTGAGTCACACATTAAAAAACCTCCCTCGTGCAAAATCCACTCTGCTTCACACACTCAGACACGGCTATGGGACAGTTCTCCATCCACCAGGCCACTCCTTCACTAGGCAGCTGCAGACTGTAGGCTGAAGGTTATGAAAAAACCATCACAAAACCAAATGTTTCTTAGTCTCTCTTATGGATAAATTCATAGCCCATAAAGTATTAGAACGTTCTACAAAAAAAAGAAACTCCTCTAAGGTTCACTCAGAATATCCAGTGAAATTATTTTACTACTGATGAAGAATATTCTCAAATGTAATCCTTGCCATCTCTAGGCACACAGAAAATCCACTGTACTTCTAACAAAGCAACAGCAAAAATTTAAACCATAACATTAGTGATGCATCTTACCTTACTTAATGTCTGCGTTATGTTCTGGGAGACTGGATGTTATGTGATTTGGCCATTGTGTGAACACGTACAGAGCCAGGCTAGGTAATGCGATGATTAAACTGACAGGGCTTTTCTTACATGCCACATCCATGTGTGACACGCTTGCATTGTGCATGACGTGCACAGAAACACATGCGTGATGCTCTTGCATGCTCTTTGCCCAGCTGTGTCTGCTATGTCCCGTTACATCACGATTTTTCTTCTTATATCCTTATGGGCTTTGGATGCTGAATGAAAAGACGTTGTTTGGATGGACGTTGCTCAAGGTATACCTGTATTTTTACTATGAAATCCAATATCAAGTGCTACGAAACTGAACTAATATGTTGTCATCAAAATCTGTTTTTTTTTTCTTGACACAAAGTTTGAAAGGTACATCTGTGCCTTTGACCATAATAAAGTCTGACTGTTCAATACTGGACAGTCGGCTACTGGACGGCTACTGGCTCCAAGACAGAACCAAGCTGTGGAGCTGAACTGCTCAAGACCTAACAAGCATTTGGTGTTGCATCACTATTTTAAAGTTTAAAAAAAAAAAAAAAAAAAAAAAAAAAAAGAGGGATCCTGGTTAAGGACTAAATCAGATCTCTCACCAAATCTGCTGGTGACACAGTTACAAAATTGTATGAATATATGTGATTATATCCACACATACAAAGTCCAAAAATAATAACATACATAAAAGAACAGAATGCGCTAGTCACTGCACAGGTTTAGCCTAGTATAAATACTTGATACGACATAAAATGCTGCCTTATTTACATCACAATTTTGTAATTCACCAGTAAATTCTCAGTGTAGTTCTCCTAATTTCAGGACTCAAATACAAGCAAGATTTTTACCCCAAAGAGGTTTCTAGCTTGTGTGAACACCACCAGTGTTCTGTATCTGGATTGTGCAGTAAACCAGCAGTGCAACAAAACCAATGGTACTGGAGTTTTGAAAAAGCTACAATACCAGCACGTTGAAGAAGTTGATACTTTTATTATGTAAATGACTATTTGATGTACTTGAAAGGAATCGGTCTCTTGAAGCTCAGCGATGACAGCAGTGATGTTGCATTAGTGGTGTGTGATACCACAGAAAACAATGTCAGAGAGCAAAGCACTTTTTCATTTGGTTCAGAGATGGCAGCAGCTTCAGCATTAGCTGAACTCATTGACAAAGTGGGGGTCCGCAGTGAAATATGGAGATTTTTTGACACTAAAGTCAGTGAATAAGGAGAGTCTCTAAACACAACAGTATCGCTGTACAAGCGCAGTTTTAAATTTTGTCTTGCAAAAGGAGGCAACACATCAAACCTGGCCAGACATCTGTCAAACATTGCGACCTTTTCAAGAAATTCAAAGACCGACGGATGATAGCTGACTAGTCACTCCCGTTATGTCCATTAAAGAAATCGGAGGTATCAAAAAGCCTCTCCGTAGCAGTAATATAGCTCATCTACAGTGATGCGCGGGTCCATTTCACAAGCAACCCAAACTTGCTTTTGCTTTTTTAAATTTTAACTGACCCACACACAATGACCTGAATATCGTGAAAGACATTTTTAATTTGAAATAAAGTACGATAGCGAGTGTTTTCTCCTTCTTAGGAAAAATATCAAAAATTAAATTGAAACTCACAACTTAGCATCAATATCGAAACAAAACGTTTTGGTATCGTGAAAACACTATTCAGTATTATTAAAATGCTGTTACATAAAGAACAAAATGGTGATAATATTTCCTAGAAAACCAACCCGTATTGCATGGACCCTCTGATATTTCCAGAGACACTAACACTGAAGTCGCTTTTACCACAAGCTGAAGGATGCCGATACTTGTGCTAGCTGCCTCTTGGACAAAGTGGCTCCAGCCATCTCTGAGACTGAACTGTCAAGCTCCGCTCAGGCAGCGACCAACACAGTCGTTTTAAGGATGTGGATTAAGGCAGAGGAGGGCTCCTGCTGACGTATGGGAAGCTCCGCAGCATTCCGGAGGCCCCTAGCAGACGCGGTAAATTAAGTCAGGAATAGCAAGGCCGCTATATAAAGATAATTAACACTAAGAGAAAACAAACGAAGAAAAGAAAATGGTCTGCTGTCCCAAAATGCCTATGTGATGGGAAAATGGCTCATTTTAAGTGCATAAGAGTTGTTCTTTTAATTACCTATTCATCGTGAACCGTTCAATACATAATTTCTGGTTCGATACACACAATGAAGTAAATATTAACATGGGCGGAATCTAAACACACAAGTAGATGTTCAATTTGTAAAACATTATGCTAATTCTGGTTATGAGTTAGTTACAGCAAATTTCTATTTTTTTCATTTAACCTTTATCTGACCAGGCAAGTCATTCAGAACAATTTCTTGTTTTACGGAGGTGGCCTGCCAAAAGGCAAAGCCTGTTAAAAACAAAAAAAAGGGAGGAAGGGCCAGAAAGAGAGAGGATAAAGCCGTCTAAAACACAAGTGTACTAACAAACGACAGGAACAAATGATGCAACCACAACACTAAACATGAAGGTATACTCAGAAGCAAATATTAGTAATCAAAAAAGAATTACATGTATCAGTAAGAATATTAATAATTGAGTTCTTGTAACAGTTATAATCAGCAGTTTGGGAGCATTTTGATTTCCCAGTAAAATACACCAACACCAGACAGAGCAGCACATAAGACCAAGACTGTCTGTCAGCTGTGTTACCAGAAACACACTGGACGTGCCAACTTGCTCGAGACGATCATCCAAGTGCGTGTGTGACTAAAGGCAGCTAGTCTCCCCATGGCTCCTAAGGCACTTTCCCCATGAAATTCGGACCTGGCTAAAATAAAAATAATAAAAAAAGACAACTACAGCTAGAGAGGTGTTTATTGCTACAGATTCAATTCATTTTATATAGATGAACGGATCATACGCTGTATTATAGTAGAGAACACAGGATTCAAAATGGGATATTTCATTATGGTATGATGTGTTTTTGATTAATTTATTTTACATATTTATATTTACAATATGCAAATAAGCATCTGTTAGGTTTTGTTATAGAAATGTCGACAGGTGCATTGCCTTTGGTTTACAACTGTTCTTGTCTTTGCATTTGCACATTTAATAAATTTCAAAACATTTTCTTTTCCCTGCTGTGCCGATCTACTGTACCAAACATGAACCCAAAACCATGGTCCATACCAACCCAAATTTTGTGTATCATTACAATGCTAGCAAATAACCAGGTATTTTGGGGTGCTGCAACCGGTAGGCAAGTAGGTAAATGCACCAGTACATTTAAATTTATCCTAAACAATACTTTTTTTTTTTAGCATTTAAATTTTTTTTGAGTCTCATAGTAGAAACTGACCACATTTTCTCAAATCTCAAACTCCTGTTCATGTGTTCACAAATATATCATTTAATGCTTTATGATTAATATTCAAAACAGTAAACTTATGACCTTTACTTGGCATGGGATAATGCTCATTAAATTAAATCTTAATTGCCTGGCCATATATGCAGGACATGAACGTGAAGGTCTTATCCCAAGCTGAAGTTTCCCACAATACAAATTTAAATAGGATCCCTCAGATCTTGACCTTTGATCTCCCAATATTCCATAATTCTCTGAGATAAATAAACCAGCATCACTATTCATTATCAGTAATATTACATTTAATTAATTCATTATGGTGTGACAATTAGAACCCAGGTTCACCTGTATCATTCATGTTTAGGCTGACAGACCTGCAGTCTTGGGAGACTAAATATGATTGTCTATGCTAGAAAGATCCTTTGCATTATTTGCAAGGTTCACCTGTTGCCTATTAGGTTGTTTTTTTCCACAACAACCTGTGAGTTAAGTTCATTGCCTCTGAAGGAAATGGGGAGGAGAGGCGCAGACCTACACATGATACACATGATAATCTCTCTGCATCTCTTGGCTTCACCACTAAAACAAAAAAAACAATGCAAGTTAACCACCCAATACTAGCTGCACACCGATGGCTAAAGCGTTTATTGTAAACTGTAAACTGCATGTGTGAACTGCCTGGTGTTCCTCTAGAACCAGGCAGCTGCTTCTGCAAACCAGATCAAAACAAACAGCGAATACGGATCTCCTGGTCCTACTCTGTTTCTCATCAAGGGAGTAGAGTCAATCTCCACAGAACTTCTTGGGCAACAGGTCGAGGGGGAATTGGCCCCTAAGCAGGCACTATGACCTTGCGGGGTGAGCAGGGTAATATTAAATTTGACAGTTTCAGGGGTTTTCCCAGCAACACAATCTACTTATTTAGTTTCCATTTCAAAAAAAGGAAATCCACTGAGCATACTCTACCCAGAGTGAGAATGAGTAAATGTGTACTCTTCAATAACATCAACTCTGTGTGCTTTTTCCTTTACATGCCATGTACTGACTTAGTTACATATTAGACATTACTATTGGATATCCTACTTAAGTGACTTTCTGCCAAAAGAAGAGATACCACAAAAAACACATATACAAAATAAGTGAAGCACATTACATCAGAAAAAAATGCCCTTGAAAACAGCAAAGGCAAAATGAAAACTGAAAGACTGGACTAGATTACAAGGGAAGGCTACCGAGGCCAAAGACTAACAGCTTAAACTAGGATTCATTGCTTTTTGGCCCCTGTGTGGATCAAAAACCCTCAACAAGCTGCAGCCTTATGCACTCAATGCCACACTTCAAAACGAGCTACAGGTAATTTAGAAACATGTAATGCTGTCAGTTTACATAAACTACCAAGATTTATTTGGTACCTATCATTCCTTATTTAATTAAACATCTTACTTGAATTCTTGGTTTGGCTTAATCATTGAAAGTGCATTAAGGGGAAATGTCTTGGATATGCAGCTGGGGGACAGAATGCACAGGTGGTGGGCAAACAGCCCGTTCTCATACGTACATCCTACCTAAAATTGTAAAAGAGCCCATGTACAACTGAAGTGTGTTATGTAAGAGGAGGACCTCTCAACGCCCCGCTGGAGGCCCGGCTCAGATAACGCCGCAATCACCCTGACAGAGCCTGGCAGCCACACGCTCGTGTATCGTTATGCAGGGAACCAAGTCAGGTCAGAGATGCAGTCGATATCAAGTTCCAAATAGAGGACTGCAGCAAAAAAGAAATGGAAATGCGTATAGGTACAATCATCGTGAACATGGCTGGTCTCACCAGGAAACATCATGCAGAAGACACTGTAATCTACATGTTGGAAGAAACCATAGCTGACATGGGCTACTGGGCACCCTGAGGCTTTCTAATCAGGCACAGCAGTGTGGTAAGCTTTGCAGATTCTGTGACCAAGGCCTACAACAAGGCAGCAGTACAGCTAAGGGGACATTCCACGTTATTTATACACACGGCTACCGCTGTCTAACCCACATTCGTAAAACTGGAAACTCTTTCCGGGTGCAACAGAGGCACACCATCACTAGCATGCTAACAATGAATGGCTGGGCTCTCTTTTACTATTCAATCACAATCATAATACACCAGCATGCTTGTCAACAACCATCCCCTGAAATACCAAATAAATTAGCTGCATATTTCACATTTTAAGTGAGAATACGGACATTTAAAAGGATGTATTAAAATTTCAAACAAAATGTAAAAAGGCAGCCCTTAGATAATTGTCATAAACACAGCATGTGAACATTAATTACTTTAATACGCTGTAATTTATGCAATTACCACCAACATTTGCACAACTCTAAAAAGTGTTTTGATGTACCACTGCAAATTTCATTTGTATTTACAAACAACTGACTACAACTTCTCTTAATACATGTCAAATGCAGCTTTGGTGACAATGACATAAGTACTAAACTACATCAGCAATAAATGCTAAGGCATCCTGTATAGTCTCCATGACGCACATATGAAGTGATTTTGGTGGATTTTTCACAAACACTAAGATTTTCATTGCTGATGCTTTCTCCAGAGCAGTACATACCCCCTCCCCCTTACACCGGCTTCATATCGTTCTCTGTGGTTAAACAGCAGTGAACCTCCTGGGCCTTAAACCAACAACCACACCACCTTCCCACTGTAACAGACAGCAACTAAAATTAACATCACTAAAACAGTGGATATATTTTGTCAGACTCCTTACAATACAAGAAATATTTGGCTGTAAACATCTGTAGTATTGAACATACTGATAGAAAAAACAAAAATATTAATTTAAGTGTGTCACACCTAATAAAGATAGTTTCATTTTGGGAACTGCGTCTCATTGTAACTAAAGACAAATTGTTTCCAAATGGGCACAGGTTTGCCAGCTAAACCAAACCCTGTCTGCCTATAAACAAAGGGCCAAAATTTAACATCTACAATATTCAGATATTGTGACAAACACACTATATATATACACACACATACACAATCCCATTGTGTAATAACCCAGGTCTGAAGGTATTCAGGTAATATTTTAAAAGTAAAAAAATTATTACAACCTCAATTTCAACGGCTACGATCAGAGAATAAAATACGGGGCCTTCCTTTTTCTTAATGCAGATCCACGGTGTTCCATCTAAAACAATTCACATACATATTTTAAATACTACAAATGACGTGATAATCCACGGATTTTTTTTACATTTAATTAATGATATTACAATTTTAAAATATTCTGTCATCGTATTACAGGTAAAGGTAAACTCGCAGTTGTCAAATATCACATGCTTACTGGGCTAATACCAGCGAAGTATTCTTTGCAAGTAGACGGTAATAATACATTTTTAAATGAATGTGAAATACGTTGGAAATGGAAAAAAATCCCCGTTTAAAGTCCCCCCAGTCTGGGCGGATAAGGGGAGGTAATGACAGCGCACCGAAGGGTGCTTTGTGCAAACACTTCATGCCTCTTTTTATATTTCAAACTCGGGTTACAGGGAGCCGATGCAGCATTTCAGGGGGTTGTTTTCGGCTACACGGCCGACAACATTACCGGGAGCGTAGCAGCGCCTCGGCGTATTCGCGAACAAAAGGATGGCGACACCGAGGACGGGGTTCGGGCGAAGCCGAGGACGGCGCTGTTTGGGTGAAGCCGCACGGCAACACGCCCCCAGCGTGCTCACCCGGGAGCAGCCCTTTCTGCCGAACGGAGCCGTGCGCGATGCAAAGTAACCACCATCTCCCAAAGGCAGCGTCCTCACTGAGGTGACTGAAAAGCCGAGAATTTCCGCTACGACTCATGCACCAAATGACTATTGCTGAGCGCGTACGAAACAAAGGTCTGCTGGCAGACGCAGGCTGCCCAATGTCGAGCGAAACGTCGAGACAATAGTCCGCAAACCGGGGAGGCAGCGCTTGGCGCTGCGCGGCGGTTGGGCACCGCACGACAGTTCCTGACCCGCTCCCCTTTCGACTGTCAGAGCCTCGGCTCAGCCATCTCTGCCCTCGCTTAGAGATTTCTTGCAGCCGCTTCACTGGTATCGGTATATCAGCTATGAAATATTGGCGTCTGAAGCGCACAGGCGGCCGCGAAGCTTCGGGAAGCCCGCCGCAGAGGAGCACGGTCGTCAGGCTGCGAACAGCCACCGAGCCTCGGCTGTTTTTTTATCGATATGGGAGGACAGTGGAAAGAAACACGAAGCTTACCTCAGCAGCGCCTTCCAGGTCTTCGTTTATTCATTCGGACAATTTCATACAACGCGGAAGTCACGATATCGAAACCATACATATGTATCTCAAGTATTAAACATTTAAATGCAAAAACGAGCTATCTCGGGTCCACGTCCAGCCTGTCGCTGGTTTGAAAACATTCCCCTTTCGTCAGCCGTATCTACGGGAAAAGCCTAGCGAAGCACGCGAGCATCGCGCTCATTGGTGGAAGCGCAGTCACGTGATCCCCTCACCCAAGGCCTCATCCGGCCCTAGGAAGGCTGCATTCATTGGCTGTGCTCGCATATGGACCGTACCCGCCTCCTGCTCGACGGGACGGTACTGTACAGAAAAAGAGAAAATACATATATTATGTGTATGTAATGCGATGTGTCTGAGGGAAATCGCATGCTGAGATATGCGTTGCGCTCATAAAGCGTTGAAATCACTGCACTAGAAAGTCGCACGAGAGAGGGTGAGGTGAAGCTAGGCTTTTGACGTCATTCTTTCCGCTTTCTCCTTTGTAGCAACTGGAAGGTTCTCGAACATGTCGCGAAAGAAAATGCTGCCTAGGTGACAGTGTTTTTAATTTTACTTCATTTTTCTATATAAAGGGAAAGTTATTTTCGATATTTGCTAGTTGATGTAACTGGTACTTATGAATTTTATGTTTGCGTTCACGTTTATCTGTGATGGCGCAGTGATATTTACGATGTATGGGGTAGTGCGCATGCGCAGCAGTAAGTGTTTTGTTGTACAAGCGTGAGTCACAGGATGAAATCAGTGTGGGGGAAGGGTGACGATCATGTACAAAATAGGAACTGGATGGAGGTAATGATCTGAAATGACCAGGATGTTTGGTGACAGGTGCTTGAAAGAAAGTATGTATGAGCAACACAGTCGGGGCTGTGATCTTGATTAGAATGATTATTGTCTGCTTCAGATGCTGCAAGTGACTCGTCTGACAGTGGTGGTGCTCTTTGCATGCTTACTAGTGAACTGAAATGGAGGGAAACATATGTTTAGAATATCTTCTATGGCTACATATAGCAATTAGTTAATACCCTAAAACCCCTGACTGGTCAAGTGAATAATATTGATTATCTTGTTACAATTGCACCACAAGAGTGTCATTATATATTAGACACGTTTAGACACGTGAACAGTAAGTTCTTGAATGTGATGTGTTGGAAACAGGGTAAACGGGCAAGAATACAGATCTGAGCGACTCTGACAAGGGTCAAACTGTTACGGCTAGATGACTGGGTCAGAGCATCTTCAAAATGGCAGGTTTTGTGGGGCGTACCCAGTATGCAATGGTCAGTACCTATCCCTATCAAAAGTGGTCCAAAGAAGGTCAATCAGTGAACTGGCGATAAGGTCATGGGCACCCAAAGATCACTGATGCATGTGGGGACTCAGGGCTAGCCCGTCTGGTCTGATCCCATAGGAGAGCTACTGTAGCAAAAATTGCTGAAAAAGTTAATGCTCATCATGATATAACGGTGTCAGAACACACAGAGCATCACAGCTTACTGCGTAGACGCAGACCAGTCAGAGTGCCCATGTTCACCCCTGTCCACTGCCAAAAGCACCTGCAATTGGCACATGAGAATCAGAACCAGACCATGGAGAACTGGAAGAAGGTGGCCAGGTTGGATGAGTCACATTTTCTGTTACTGTATATCATGTGGATGGCCAAGTGTGTGTGTGTGTGTTGTTTACCTGGGGAAGAGATCATAGGATGCACTAGAAGAAAACAATGTTAGTTAACACAGCTAAACGAATAGACCCTGATGTCATACCATTGCTGTATGCTAAGGGTATCTGAATCAAAAATTGCTTTCATCAGTTGTTTGTGCTTGCACCCATACTAGGGAGTGCTAAAGGTATGTTGTTGTGATATATAACCCTACTTGCACACTAACATGAAACTGTCCTCCGTTCCCCTATCTTTCCCAATCTTGACATAGTAATACAGGGAGTACCACTTAGTTTCAAAGTTAGGTCCAGGTGCAACAACTCTAGATAGAATGTGCTGCAAAGTTCTAGATAATAGTATCTCTGAATTATGCCGTAATCTAACTCATCCTGACGGCCCTTGATCAATTGTTCATCTGTGATCACTGCCACAACACTTGTTGATGCGTGTGTGTGCCATGTTCAAACAGCGTGGGGAGAGAGATGGTATGCAGAGCTGAATTACTGTAGTTTCTTTGTTCAAGTATAAAATAAAAATATTCTCTCCATATAACAACAAGTTCTCCGGCTGAAATTTCTGTGACCATTTGGGGCCTTGTTCGGGATCACTAAGCTGCTGGATAAGGTCAGCACTCCATGCTATCATGCGGTTGGTCTTTGGACCAAGAAATGAACCTCAGGACAACATAATCAAAACCCACAGGAAGCCTCTATGGAGATCCCTGTCCCCAGTCTTGTCACACTGTAAGCGATTCCCACAAATTATAGCTTAAGGGAACCAAAAGGCTAGTTTTAGTGAAGAGAATAAGAATGTAAATGTAATGATGATATGTTATCCTAAAATTACTAGAGAGAATGTTTACCAGATTGATTCATGAATAACTTTAAAGCATAGCAGGGTTACTTGGACAGACTATTGTGAATCTATGTTTTAATGTTTTTATCCGAGTCCTTTTGGAAAAACTGAACCAAAGGCTCAGTATGCGCACGTAGTAATATATGTAACAAATAATATATGGCCATGTTTTGTGGAAGTTCACACCCATACTTGGAGATTCCATTGCCTAACACCTTAGATACTAAAGGGTAAAAATTAAATTAGAAGCAAAATTGTGTTGTGTATCACAGTAAAAGGAGGGTTCGAGTTCCCCTGTCAGTGGCAAGAATATTGAGGGTCACCGCCCAGAAAGCTCTGGGGGTTCGAATTCCTCAAAAGAATATTGGGTTAGAGCCCTCTACTGAAAACATGGATTAACGTCTTGCAATCCTGTTGATACCATTAAATAAGATTCATGAATACATTAGGGGTGCTGCGATTAGTCGATGACGTCGACACTTAAAATGCGTCAACATCAGTATTTGAAATTGGCACATTGTTTTAAATTTAGTTTAATGAAATTACCTTTTTGATTTCTAATTCTAATTTTTTCTTCAATATCACTACATAATTATGGACGTAGTTCAAATTATCACAACATTATGTACAAGTAAAAATGGCAAAACACAGCAGCTCTGGCACCATGCATGAGCATGTGAGGAGAAAACACAGGCACTAGAATAGGCCAAACCACCGTAAGTGTTAGCTATTCGTGTTTATTAAATGACCATTAGTATGGAGAGCTTTTTAATTTATTTTGTCCTTGTAGTTTTTAAATACAGTCATTAAAGGCATAAACTTGTCTGCCTGCTACGTTAGAATTTCCATTGAATTAGTGTTTGAGAAAACGTTTAGGCTAGAATCTGGGCTTATTCTATGTCGATTAGTGGTGCTGGCGTGTGTGTATGTTTGTGCGCATTGGGGTTGTTGGGATGAGTATTATCGTAAAATAAAACAAAGGAAAAGTCACTAAATTAAAAAAAAATCGTGAACTGAAAAGAAAATGAAAAGTATATTCACCAAAAAACGTGTCGGACTTTAAACTGAGCTTTCCCTTTCTTCACTGAGACTTCAGTGCTTATCGCTTCCATGGTATAATCCCATGGTAATCTCGTGGTGCGCTCCACTAGCCAAATGTATTAAGTACAAGGATACACCAAATTTATACAGATTACTAATAGGCATCACAATACACCTCTCATTAATATTTTAGGTGTACTGCTAATCTGCTTACTATATTGTGGGCATAAGTAATGTGTCGAAAAGCCAGTGTCCATTATCTAAAGCCCTGCAATGACATACAGTTCGTTGTTGTCAAAATAAAATTAACTTAAATGGAGGAAAATTAATCATTTAGATTAAATGATCAGTAAAAAAGACAGATTAACCAATAGAAAAATAATCATTAGCAGCAGCCCTAGAATACAAATATAGTCATACTATTGAATCATGCAGGTTTGGCATCTTTTTGCGTGGATTTGGAATCTGACTGGGCGACTGAGTCGAGTTCATTCAAAAGTAAGAAAACAGGTGCTGCAAAGTCCTGCAATAATAATATAGGAAAAAATATGACAAGGATGCAATGTCAGAATTGTCCAAGTTGGAAGACTGTGGTTTCCTAGAAACGGCAGCTTCAGCCAGAATCAAATAAGCCAGATGCTTCAGAAGTTAGAGGAGCGGAATCAGCCCGGTTGCACAGGGCCTAAGGGTGGCGGTGGTTAAAACAAAACGAACTGGGCTGTGTTCAGACTGTGTGAGAATGAGGCAAAGCACAGAGCTGAAAAGTGTTCATAAGGTAATAGAAAGAATCCAGAAATGGAGAATGAAAAGGGGTGGGAGATTCTGGTAAAGGTAGTGAAAGGATGGTATGGCTGGCAGTGTTGTGATCCTTTCTGTCAGGGTATGGAAATACATGAAGGGTCAGTGGCAAAAAGTAGGAAGTTTGAGAATAATAAAATTCAGCAGGTTCCCACTGTGGGGGCCTATATCCTCCTGACTGGGGTATTAGTTATACAGTGGGGGCCTATACCCTCCTGACTGGGGTATTAGTTATACAGTGGGGGCCTATACCCTCCTAGCTGGGGTATTAGTTATATGCAGGACGGTGTGTGAGTTTGGACTCAAGCTGCAGGGGCTCACCTAAGCTCTCCGTTCATATCGATCCTGTGATGGAGTCCACTAACATATAGTACCCAGAAACAGACTGTGTAGCCCCTGCCATGAGAGGACCACCTCCTCCCTTCCCCCTTGAGAGAGGCCCAGCAGGAGGTGCCCGTGCCCCTCCTCCTACTGATGACGAGGAGAGTGACCATCCAGCACCTGATTCCAACTTTTCCTCCATGAGGATACAGAGCTGCAGGAAGAGTCTGCAGAAGTACTCACCCCTGTGTTTGAATGTCTTAATCCACAAGGGGGAGCCAGTGTTCTGGTCAACCAGCCCTGGAAGATGAAACAGTTGTATGACGTTGCAAGTGACCTGCCAGATCTAAGACAGAACAGGCCTTGCTAGGAAGCAGCCCTTCAGAGTCTGGTCCTTCAATGCAAACCCACTGCAGCAGAATTAGACCAGCTTTATAATAAAACCCTAAAGCTCAGCTATTTTGACGTTAAATGGGGACTTTGACTCAACGTCACCTTACTCGACTGCACCAGACAGCCAATACCAAGCAGAGCGTCAGGAGATCAGTAAGAGAATTTCAGAGAAATACCCCACACATGGACTGGTTCAAGGAGAGCCCGATTAAACGGAAACCTGGTGAATCCTGCTAGCACTACACCAAGCGATTGATGACAGTATACACCAGCTACAGTGGGATGGAATCTCCAGCACACCAAGATTGAGAATCTCCCTGGAAGTAACAACTTGTGTGGCTGCTGGAGGACAGGCTGCAACCAGACACCAAGAACAAGACTCAGAGCACCTGCGTGGGATAGGAGCATGATTAACAGAGGTCCTGCACCAAATGCAGCATTAGGAAAAGACCTGAAAAGAACAGAGGGCCCAGAAGGGAAGGGAGAAGGAACAAGATGAGGAGAAGCTTATCCTGGCTCAGCTGTCCCAGTTCCAAGACCCAAGAGGCCATGGCAGGGGAAGAGGAGGTCACATGGGCAGAGACTGAGGCAGGGGAGAGGAGGCACAGGATGAGGCAAGGGAGATGAAGAGGCAGGGGGAGAGGAGGCCAGGCTTAGGATTAACTGGCTGGTGAGAGGAAGCTAGACAGAGGATGAGGCAGGTGTGGAAAAGCGAGGCAGCGGATGAGGCAGGTGTGAGAAAGCGAGGCAGAGGATGAGGCAGGTGTGAGAAAGCTAGGCAGTGGATGAGGCAGGAGGTGAGGAGTCCCAGACAGGGGGAGAGGAAGCCCAGGCAGGGGGAGAGGAGGCCCAGGCAGAGGATGCACCAAGGGGAAAGGAGGCCCAGGCAGAGGATGAGCTAAGGGGAGAGGAGGTCCATAGAGAGGGTGACGAAGGTTAGAGGAGGCCTAGGCAGATGGAACAGCCAGCAGGACCGGTGCCTCCTTTGCGGCGCCCAGGACTACTGGGCACGCAACAATCCACGGAGATGCTAGGAGCCGTGGCTAAACTATGCTGACTATCAAGTCAATCAAGTAGACAGAGCAGCTGACATCACCGTGACCAAGGCCCTGTACAGACCCAAAGGACAGTTTGCAGTGATCGCTCCTTCCCAGACCCTGCCCCACCTGACTTTAGAAATAAATAATGAACCGCTCTCATTTTTAGTAGACACTGGAGCTGCTCATCCCCTACTCCGTGCAGATCCCAGAAATCCCGTCAGGTAAAACGGTCATAGCCATTGGTATATTTGGAGCTCCAACTCACAACCAGTTACCAAACCACTTCAAGTAACCTGAACAAAACTAGAAGTTGGAGCATTTGCTTATCTATTTTTGGTGTCAGCCTCCTGTCCAGTAAACCTGGCAGAGTGATACTTGCTATGTAAACTACTCCTGACCCAGTGACGGAGTAAAAGTGGAGAAGGGTGGAGAATTGTGCTGAGTGGTCTTAGACGACCCAGACCCATCTCAGACTACTGCAGTTGGGGACTAGTGCAAGACTGTACTGTCCCCCCAAACACTGAAGTTTGCTTTGGAGTGATGGAAGAGGACTAGGCACGTGTGTGCCCCCAGTGAACTGCATTCTACAGGCTGTCTAAGCTGGGGAGCCCCAGACAGAGTCTTTGAAGAACACTGGTGGAGGTGTAAGGGGAGATAGACTGAAGCTGAGTGGGACGTGAGTGGGGCGTGTGTGTGTTTCCACAATGGTAAGGTTAACTTTCAAGTAGTAGGTTTGTTGTCATTTCAGCCATATTCACGGTGC
>JAODJW010000091.1:195884-213455 GCA_026777045.1 Hyperopisus bebe
ACACACACACACGGGTGCCCATGTCCCAAATCCTGAACTCAGCCCATGTCCCACCCCCACACCCATGTACCCCGTCACACCCTCAGACCTTCAAAGGGACAGTGAGGTGGCAAGAAACGTAAGAACAACAAATTAGCAAAACAAACAATACAACCCCCCAAAAAACCAACATACATAAAAGGTCATATAAGCGGTTATTGAGCACTGTGGATCAGATAGGATGACTGGCCCTATTCAGCTTTTAGGAAGAATAGTCAGTGCAAGCAAAGTAATGTTTGTCACTGTGGGTCCATGTTAAAGTATTCATTGGTAACATACTATCGCTCATCCATACTCCACTGAATCCACAGAAGATTGATCGATCATACTCTACTAAATGCTTCCAGACCCACAGAACAGCTGTTTTTCTTCCAGGGCTCAAAAAAGTTGCTTTAAATTACAGCACAAGGTCATCTGAGGAGAACATCTAGAACCATGATGTCAAACTAAGGCTCAGGATTTCCAGAGGGAAATCGTTTCAAATGAAGTTGGGCACTGCCATCCCGTGGCGTGGTGAGGGAGGAGGCCAGCTGGGCACTGCCAGCCCGTGGCGTGGTGAGGGAGGAGGCCAGCTGGGCACTGCCAGCCCGTGGTGGAGTAAGGGAGGAGGCCAGCTGGGCACTGCCAGCCCGTGGTGGGGTGAGGGAGGAGGCCAGCTGGGCACTGCCAGCCCGTGGTGTGGTGAGGGAGGCGGCCAGCTGGGCACTGCCAGCCCGTGGTGTGATGAGGGAGGTGGTTCTCTGCTTCTGAGCTGGATTTCCGGAAGCCTTTTTTCCAGGAAGAGCTCACAAAATTATTTAATCAGTTGAGCATTTGCCTAGTCGACATTTTAAGGGAAGCGAAGGGACCTGGGGTATGGCCGTGTGGTTGGTAGCGAAGTGGGGCCCTGGGCACACAGCCTCATACACAGAGCCACCACGCAAGCCCCCCCAGGGCAGACCGAGATGGGCGCAGTCTGTGGTCTGAGATGCTGGCAAGGGGAATATTATGTCTGGGACACAGAAACCAAAGTTTCAAGGAGTAAGACGCTACATAAGGAGAGCAGCCCAAACAAAAACGAGAGACAGATTAAATAGTCGGTTAGGGAAAGATTTAGGATGTGCATTAGCAGCATTACACATTTATGGAAAGAGTGATGATGGGAAAGGAAAGACATCATCTACTGGCTGAAAGACAAAAACATTACATAGATACAAAAAAGGAGGAGCAAACTGGGCGGGAGCAGCTGAAACTTACAGAACAACGAACTTTTAGCCTGTGGACACTGACGACAAAAGGAAATACAATGTAACACTACACAACATATACAGGTACAAAAGGAAATACAATGTAACACTACACAACATATACAGGTACAAAAGGAAATACAATGTAACACTACACAACATATACAGGTATAGGTCATATAGCCGAGACACATAAGGACTGTACATAGGTCATATAGCTAACTTATATAAAGTCCCTAGCAGTGGGTCAGACCAGGACAGGTAGCTGGATATGACACCATGTTTCACCCCCCCGTGTCTGTCTGTCTGTATAACAGTGGTGAGGGTCTAGGAGCACGCTGATCTCATCTTACCCAGGGACACCCAGAGTGACAGCGTTTACAGCCACAGTGTCAATACAACACAAGGCACGGTGGAGAGAACAGAACTTGCTGTTCCAATAGGACCTGATTGAATTGATGAGAGGGGAGGAGTGAGAGATACTCACTGGGTCTAATGAGGCCTGCAAATATGACCCCCCCCATCCCACACCAGCCTGAAGGAGATATGGGAGCAGATTCCCAGTAAGAAAGGAGGACTAAATCAATCCCTGATATCTGCTTGTCAGGAGCTGCTGCAGCTGCACCCAGAGCGAGGGAGCCACGGAGGAGGGGCTTCCAGGACACACGGCGCCCCCGCCTTCCCCCCATCAGGAGGGAAGGCGGGACTTCCAGGAGACAGGGTATGCCCCCCCATGACTCCATCCAGACCTCACCCCCACCCTCCTCCTGCACCAAAGGTCGCAAATTTCCAGCCAGTGGGTCAGATCCGGCCCCCGCGATGATTCAATGCCGCGTGTTACGCGTTTCTCATTCATTATTAAATCTGGCCTGCAGGTCAACCCTTCATTTTCCACTTAGTAATTTCTCATTTAAGCGACCCAGAGGTCACAGGCCCAGTAAGCTCCCCCACCATGAGTATAGTTATACTCTTCCGGCTCAGAAAGAACAGCTCAGCTGGGCCTTTGCAGAGAAGAGCTCCAGTCTTATTTAGGATCTCTGTGAGCAGATACTACTCAGCCATCCCGCTGGGGTTCACCTGTCTGGAGGAAGAACTCTGAAATTTGCGGCCCAGCCAAGGATGGCTTGGATGGAGGTGGAGAAATGCTTGTGAGCTTTCTGGGAGCATGTCAAAATACCAGTCACAGGGACCATGAGATACCAGTCACAGGGACCATGAGATACCATGAGATACCAGTCACAGGGACCATGAGATACCAGTCACAGGGACCATGAGATACCAGTCACAGGGACCATGAGATACCATGAGATACCAGTCACAGGGACCATGAGATACCAGTCACAGAAAAGAACAACTCAAATTTAACAGGAATAAATGAAAGGGACATCTCAGCCATTGTGCCTGAGACGCCGTGGCTGGTCTCTCTGTCCCGGCAAGCCTGCCTCTGCAGCGCCCTCTGTGGGCAGAAGAGCAACTCTTAGCTCAGACTCGATGAAGGTCTTCATGTACATCAATTGTAAAGCAAAGCTTTTCTCTCCAAATTGCCTTACATTTACCCATTTATGTAACAGACAGTCGTCTTTAGAATGGAACCTGTGGCCACTTTTCTACAGGAAGTATAAGTCTGTGAGAAGCATTTTCTGTCTGCTCTGTCTTGATACGGAGGACAAAGGTGTTTGTTTTGCTCCAGTGGTGAGGAAAACTGGCTAAAGACAAACAGTGATTTACAGAGATGTTACAGCAGAGGGGCAGCGGGAGACAGATTCCTGACAGGTCACTGGCCCATGAAGCCGTCCATCTGATCACCCTGTGGTCCTCTGAGCCAGTCCCAGAGAAGCGTGAGGCAGAGGGAGGGACTTTGCTAGGCAGTCAAGTCTCGTGGCTGCTCGATTGACTCCTCCCTGTGGGAGGGGCCTGCCGGTTATGGGGATAATATGCTAGGCGGCTTCAAACACAGGCAGACAATAAAATTCATTAGACACAGAGCGCTAATACTAACAAGGCCAGCTAGTGTGTTACCCTCCGGAAATAGTGTCACGGTGCACACAGAGGGACCGGGCAGCCGCTGGGTCAGTATCAGAGGAGAGCAGAAAAATGAAAACCTTCGTACCACTGACACTATTCCTTTAGGAACTAAACCATAATCATCATCAGCTGTTCACGGCATCGGCCGTCTTCCCCTGGTAAGAGATGCATGACCAACCACTAAGGAGCAAAGACAGGGCTAAGTCACGCGCCGTGTATCGACCGTCCCTGTCGCGAGCTCAGCAGTTACAGCCCACCCCCAACTGCGTGGCCAATCAATACTTCCCTCACAGTCAGGCCCCTCCCATCACCAGCTCCCAGTCAGTTACCACGAGCTCGAATACAAGTGGTGCCGGCCACTATTCACTATTCGGTGGCATCAGCCAATGCAGTCACAGCATTTGAAGTACTGCAGTCAAAAATATAGCAACAGAGAAGCCAATCACATCGCAGACAAGTCCTTCTACAGGAAGCTCCTCCTGGAGACAGATTCCCAGCCGTGGACTAACCCCCCCCCCCCCCCCCGCCCAGAGTCAGGTGGGTGCCAAGAGGCCTCTACATCCCACCCCACTGCTCCAGAAAGCCTGGTGAGCAGGATACAAATGACAGCGAGCTAACTTCAGAGGGAGGACATTTCCGGAGAAATGACCTCAGCTCTTATCTGGCACAGAGTGGACGGCAGTGCAGATGGCCTAGCCCTCCACAGGGAAGACGGCGGGTTGCAGCGTAAGACCTGTCTCCTGCTCCCTCGCTTGCTGCCGTGAAAACCTGCGACTATCACTGCGGAGCCCGAGTTTAAAGAGGGAGCTGAAAGTGACCCGGCCGCGGGCATGTCCTACCCACCGAGAGGGTGTGCTCCGGCACCCCAATCAGAGTCCAGGTCCACCCCGCACGGCCATGAGCGACCAGGGTGCCACGAAGGTGCAAGCAGAGAAACTGCAACAGGGATCACTAAAACTTCTAGAATGACAGAGGATTTAAGTTCTTCCATGATCAGATTACTCGGGGCTTCTGGGGTGTTCAGCTCTCTGGCTTTATTTACCAACCCCCACCCCCCAAGCATTCAGGGGTCAATGGGTGCGCACACTCCAGACTCTGCATTTATATTTCAGCCCCTGGTATCTCTGTGGTCTGTACTCTCAACCAGTAAAATAGATATTCACAAAACATAATCGAAAAAATACGTGCTCGCTTAATGCTGATTTTTTAAATGAACATCAATAAAAGGCATAATCACCTGAGTCTGAGATCTATAACAGAAAAAAGATCACAAGTTAGAGTACTTAGGAACAGGGGAATACAGCATGTAGTTTCCCTGAAATATGATCTTGAGGTGCTTATTAGTACACAGTGCAGAAACTGCAGATGAGACTAAGCGAGGCACGTCAACTGTGGCTTAATTAAGGGACAACAACACAAAAGAAAACAACCAGGCTGAGCTGGTGGGTCCTTAAATTGTAAGATGTCCCATATTCTCAAAGATAAGAGCAGCACGTATCCCTACTAAGGTGAACCCTCGGAGGAGGGCAGAGCACCCGACTGACATGAGCACAGAGCTGCTCTGCCACAGAGAACAGAGAACAGGCCGCGGAAAGGGAGGCCGGCGGAGGGCCACAGGAGCGGCCCGGCCGCGGAAAGGGAGGCCGGCGGAGGGCCATAGGAGCGGCCCGGCCGCGGACAGGAAGGCCGGCGGAGGGCCATAGGAGCGGCCCGGCCGCAGACCGGAAAGCTCTACCTCTCTCCCCTCCTCTTTCCCTGTATCTACCTCCCTTTCCTTCATCCACCTTTTTCATTTACCACCTCTTCCCCCTTCCCTCCTTCCCCTTGTGCTTCCCCACGTCACCGTTTGTGTTCAGGTTAACAAGCTCCGATGCTCTTGTAAGGCATTAGACATGGTAATCTCGTACCCAGAGTGGAGGAGGTTCTGCTGGCTGCCTAGACGCTGCTTGTGCCCCCCCACTCCCTTTGCTGCATGCCTCTCTCTCCACACAATGGCTGCAGGGACAAAGGCGCCTTTCAGGGGCCTGAAAGAACCAGCTTTGCCGATGCCTTGCAGTATCTCCTCCTGTTAGCTGGAACAGGGCTGGCTGCCCCACACCCACCCACACAGAGTCAGCAGCTTTCAAGCTGCTTGGTAATAAGAGGGCAGAGCCTATCAGGGGGCGGAGCCTATCAGGGGGCGGAGCCTATCAGGGGGCGGAGTCTGAGGTGACAGGGTTTGATGGGGCACGGCTGGCTTCGTCTGCCCTCTACTCTGCCCTCGGAGGCCACCTGCTGCCTTGACCCCCCCCATCCTGACACAAGAGGCAGAAGCGGCTCATTCTCAGCCATTGTGTTTAATCCCCCCCTCAGTGCTATTGGTCACCGGTGGCGAGCTGTACCCCCTCCCATAGTAATAGAGGGGTGTGGTGAGCAGCAGAAAAAGTCCCAGCTGAGACTTACTCGGTTCCTCCTGGGGGTGGTCATCTTCACGTTACACCCCCCAAAATGAAGACGCTGTGTGTGTGTGTGTTTCATCCTTCCCCACACACAAAGCAGACTGTCCTCCCCCCAGACAAACAGAACAATGTTATGATAATCCGGGGTGGGCAGGGTTCCGCTAACTACTAATTAGCAAAGCTAATTTTTTCGTTAGAGGATAACTTTGAAAACCATTCACGGACCAATTAGCTTCCACTAAATTAAACTGCGCTAACTATAAATCTGCTAACATTTTTTTTCCAGGAAAACTAATGAACTTTAACAGTCATGAGTATCTGTAAATCCTAAAATTACACATATTTATTTCAGTCTGTTGTGAGTGTGTCTGCAATCCAGCATGCTGTTGGCTGACTACTTGTAAACAAGATGTGACTGTCGTATTAACCCGAGTTTAAATGGACTTTATCACTTACATTTAACCGAATCTACCTTAAATTCAAGTAAACAAGAAATCCTGCTTGGCCCCATGGTTATTTTCCACTGTTTTCCCGAGTTGAGAGTGACAGAGCCGCAGACTAATAAAGGGCACAGACCCTCCTTCCTAGTTCTGGGCAAAGGACACCATGTTTGTAGTCCCCAAGCACTCCAGCCCTTCAGAACTAAATTGCTAAACAGGTTAGAATTTAAGCTCACTATGCAGGTTGGGCTTCCAGAGCCCAAAACCAAACTGAAGCTAAATTCATATTATAAATGTTAACGGCTAGTGGTTATCATTAGCCTCCATTAAACTTTTTATTGGTTATCGGTTTAGTGCTATTGGATTAAATGTTGGAGTTAGCGATTAGCGGTTATCAAAGCTAACTTCTCAGTTAGCTGTGCCCAGCACTGCTGAAAATATAGCTTATCACACAAATGATCAAACCCCCAGTTAGCTCTCTAAGCGTGACATTATCCCACATCAAAGCGCAGATCAGACATTCAAGTGACAGACCTCACAGTCTGCACTCTGGGCGAAATCACCCTCCCTGGGTTAGGGCCATCACAGTCTGCACTCTGGGCGAAATCACCCTCCCTGGGTTAGGGCCATCACAGTCTGCACTCTGGGCGAAATCACCCTCCCTGGGTTAGGGCCATCACAGTCTGTGTGAGCAGATCCTTTACACATACCACTGCAAGCAGAATGTGTTTCAGGGTCACCTGCATACAAAACAGGCATGTGCTGATATCATATGTGGGATGGTTTGCCAACACATGTAAAATGGATACCAGTATGTAAAATGGATACCAGTATGTAAAATGGATACCAGTATGTAAATCATGTTGCTCTCAGTGTGCTGGTACTGAAAATACACCCAAAATGGCAGAGGGGCAGAGCAGCAGCTGGACACTGCTGGGTTTTTCAGAGCAGCACACGGGAGGAGCCAGTCTCTGGGCAGAGCTGCGTCTACGCCTAGCACGCCACTGCGTCTCTGCATCGCTAACTGGGTCAGTGAGAACTAGTGAGCCTGCCCCCCAGCTCTGCAGCGGCAAACACTGCGTTTTACAAGTCTCTGCTCAGGGAGCAGTTCAGGGCCCACACGCGTCTCCAAAGCAGAGCGCAGAGCAGAGTGACAGGGGCGTCCGTCATGGACATCGCGCGATAACCGGGCCCAGGCCAATCCATTCCAGTGCCTTTATACCCCCAATGCAAATGTCTGAGGGGCCTCGCGTATGAGAATAGAAGGGGTGTAAACATGGGCAGACTACAGCCTTGCTAAAAGGACAGAGTGGAGCACAGGAGTGTCACACTGCAAGGGACGTGGAGACTGGCGCCATGGAAAACCGTAGAATCCCAAGGTGCCTGCAACGTGTGCTTCCATAACAGTGAATAAGGTAGGGGGTGCACAATACTATGGTGAGTACAAGTACCAATACTCACTTTTGGGTATTCACCCAAAAAAACTGTCAAGGCCTAAACAAAAGAGTTACCCACAATCCACCAAGCAGTGAGTATTAAGACTTGCCAACTGTGTTAAGTTTTTTGATACTTAATGGATTAGTAGAGTTGTATGAACCTTATTTCATACCCCCTCTTGATAGTTTAGTAAAGCACAGCCCGTTATGCTTTGAATTTGGCTGTTAATAAGTATTTCCACACCCCACACACACAGATTTGTAATTATATCTTTGTGGGGACTCTCCATTAATTTTCACTGGGAAAACTCTAATCCCAATATGATGACCTTAACCCCTAACCCAGCACTAACCTTAACCACAGTAACCATTTTGGCTGACCACTTTTTTGATTTACTTTTTTGATTGCATTCATAGATCTTTGTGGGGACCTGAAAAATGTCCCCACAACATCAAAATAACTGGTTTTATGACATTGTGGGGATTATTTGGTCCCCACAATGTAATATGAACCTAATCCACACACACACACACATTACACCATGACCCACATGGCAGAATTCAGAGCTGAAGCGCAGAAGCCTCCCGAGGAAGTGTCCTGTTTAACTGGAAATGCGAAACATAATGTGAAATTCAAGCCATGGAGGAATCCAGCAGTTCCTCTCTCTCCTTCTCCATCTTGCACACACACACACACACACACACACACACACACACACACACAGCACACATATGTGGAGACGCACACATGCGCACACACGTACGCAGTATACACACACATGCAAGCATGCGTGTGCGCACACACAAACACGCACGTGCATGCTCAGCAATCTGGGGCGATTCTCAGGGAAAGCCGTTCTCCCTGCCGTTCGCATCTGAGCAAGTTGTCTGCAGGGCAGAGGAGGCTCCCCAAAAGCAAGGGTGGGGGCCGACTATGAACCCAATGCTCTGAAAAGAGCCAGGGGTGTCCTGCAGTCAGAGGGCGTCTCCAACGACATCACCAACGGTTCAGCTTTTGGCTGCTGGGCTCTCATGGTTTTAAGATCACCCCCAGCTCCCGTTTTGGCACAGTGGCCCCCAAAACTCACAAACACCGACACTCCGTATCGGGAGCAATGAGCCAACCATGCATCTGGCCAGCTTACCCTTTGGTCACCAATAACCATGAGATCATCTGCAGTTTACCCCATACTGATGCCCCCCCCAGTGTCGATACCTCGGACAGCTGACTCATAATCCAGTTCTCCACCTGTTTTCTCGCAGCCTTATGTCATTTCCAATTAGCTTAATCTGCCCCCAATAACCCAGAATAGTTCCCCACTACTGAGTCGCTCCGGTATTCAACCTGGCAATGAACGGCCGCAGGCAGGACAGGCGTAACGAGGCTGAAACCTGCCATAAGCTCCCGCCCCTATGTCCAAGAGCACCTTCCTTCACTTAAACCACTCGCCTGCTCTATCAGAGCATGGCTGTAACGTGCAGGGTGCATGTTTACATGGAGCATGAACACCAAAGACCCCAGGGAGTCACGCCCACCCCCCCCTCGTCACGGCCCCCGCCTTGCCCCTCACCTCCTTGGCTCTCTCCAGTTCATTGTGCAGTGCCTGCTTGGAGATCTCCACCTCGATCAGCTTTTGCCTGAGGAGCTCGTTCTCATCCTCGGCTCGGCTGCGCTTGTCCTCCACGCTCTCAAGCTCATTGTGCAGACGCACGGAGACGTCCTTGGCCACCTGCAGGTGCAGATGCAGATGCATGCAGCACACGTGAGCGCAGTGGGCCTCACAGACAGATTGATGCGCTGATTAAAGTCTACAGGAAATGGGGGGCGCAAGGGATGGCTCTGGATGTCAAATCCATTTCCGGCGGCCGAAATGGGTCAGTCAAGCTCAAAAGGGATAAGCAGGCTGTATGGCACACCCAGTGACAGTCATGGCACCTCTGCAGGACCAGGGAAGCACAAGTGAAAAACACAGGTATATCCTCAGACAGAGAGGCAGACACAGAGACACAGGCAGGGATATGGACACAAACAAGAACATGGACACATACACACAGACAGATAGACAGGGACACAGACAGACGGAGAGACCGACACAGAAACAGGGACACATACAGAAAGGGACAGGGACCCAGACAGAGAGAGACAGACAGAGAGAGAGACAGAGAGAGAGAGAGAGGGACACAGAGAGAGAGGGACACAGAGAGACAGACAGAGAGACAGACAGAGAGAGAGGGACACAGAGAGACAGGGACACAGAGAGACAGGGACACAGAGAGACAGACAGAGGGACAGACAGAGGGACAGGGACACAGAGAGACAGACAGAGAGACAGGGACACAGAGAGACAGGGACACAGAGAGACAGGGACACAGAGAGACAGGGACACACAGAGAGAGAGGGACACAGAGAGAGAGGGACACAGAGAGACAGACAGAGAGAACCATACCTTGAGGTCCTGCTCCAGACTGCGTAACAGCTCCCCATCCACCTGTCCTGTCTGCGCCACCCTTAGGCTCTTCTGCTCAGACTTGCGCAGCCGGTACTGCAGGATGCGGCAGTTCTTGTTGGCCCGGTCCAGCTCACGCCGCAGCTCCTGCAGTTGATAGGCCTCCTCCTCCAGGTAGCTGTCTCGTACTTCCTCCATCTCGGCACGCAACTCCTCCAGCTCGTCCTGCAGGGGGCAAGCCGGCAGGCCTGAGAGGTGGGTCTTTCCTCGCAGAACACCCTCACAACCGCGGTACGGACTCCACTGAACACATTAGGCCCGTAGTTCTTCTCCTCTGAGTGACGGATATCTCTGCTAATTTAGGTCACAGGTGCAACAGCATCCATTACACACGGCCTCTATACCATGTAATGTTTATCGTATCTGCACTCATTGCCAAATTCCTAGCCATCACACAGACCGGCAGAGGCCAAAGCAAGCCACCTACAAGTGACAATGAGGGCTATGCAGAGAGATTCCCCACAAACTACATGCTGTTTTTAAACAGCCCAAACATTTACAGTCAGTTATTTAGCAGCTGCTCTTATCCAGAGCGACGTACAATCGAGAGAGCAAGGGCTGCCTGACCCTGGAGCATTAGGGGTCAAGGGTCCAGCGGAAACATCACTGCCGATCCTGGGATGTGAACCAGCCTTCTGATCACAGGCACTGTGGGCTGATGCATGGAGCCTCACATAAGCCCAAACAGCAACTCACAGCTTAGGTCAAATCATGGAGGAGTCTTTCATTATATTATCCCCGTCATTTATTATTATTATCATCATCATCATCATCATCATCATCATTATTATTTATTATTATTATTATTATAAACCATCTGGTTGACATTAACTCCGGGTGAATGTATAGACAGGATTTATCTGGAAAGTTCTGTCTGGGTCCTCAGAATTGTCACGCTGCTCAGTGCTGAGATGCCTGTTACTCTAAGACACTAAATTCAGACACCAACTGAACCGTGTGTCACCAAGACACCACATAACAGCCAGAGCAGCAGCTTTGCACAGAAACACCGACGGCGGGACCGGGAACGTCTGGGGGGAGCGGCAGACTGATGCACCAGGAGCCACAAAGAGCTGCATGCACAGAAACACCGACGGCGGGACCAGGAACGTCTGGGGGGCAGCAGACTGATGCACCAGGAGCCAGAAAGAGCTGCATGCACAGAAACACCAACGGCGGGACCAGGAACGTCTGGGGGGGGCGGCAGACTGATGCACCAGGAGCCAGAAAGAGCTGCACGCACAGAAACACCGACGGCGGGACCGGGAACGTCTGGGGGGCAGCGGACTAATGCACCAGGAGCCACAAACAGCTGTATGCACAGAAAACATATTCTGTGATATAAACCCAAATACTCCCCCCCCCCCCCGACTCAGACAGCAGAAATAACTGGTATGGAATTTCAGGTGACTGATGCAGAGCTGACAGAATGCTGAGCGTGCTTGTTTCCTGGTATGGTCAGGTGACAGCCTGTCTGCTCTTATGCTTCTGAGGTCATGTGTGTGTGTGTGTGTGTGCGGCAGGGGGGGGGGTCAATGAGCCAATGACATGCAACTGCTCTTCAGGAGAAATGAAAGCAGAAGGGATGAGAGGGTGATACATGAAAACAGCAATGCAGGGGATGAAAAAGGAGCAGCTTAAGGAACGGATCAATGGATCTGTCATCTGATATCAGTGCAAGGCTTCATGGAGACAGCACCCCCCAGGGTTCACTGGGTGTGTCTGCTGTCCAATAACATTGGCATTGAACAGCCATTAAAACAGCTTCTAGAGACAAAGCTGATTTTGGCCCATCTACAGTGACTCACCCTGGATGTGGGCTAATTGAACGGCACACCGCTGTGGCCCGTGGAGGCTTCATGCGAGCGAAGTGGAACGGCCAAGGCGGCGCGCGCTCCCGGGGCTTAGCGCCACGCCAAACGCCAAGGCGGCGCGCGCTCCCGGGGTTTACTGCCACGCCGAACGGCCGCGCGCGCTCCCGGGGCTTATCGCCACACCGAACGGCCAAGGCGGCGCACGCTCCCGGGGCTTAGCGCCATGTGCTGTGCAGAATGGACAAGCTGCCTCAATCACATGTGCACTGGGTAACTCGTGAATTTCAGTTAGTATTCCTATAATAAAAAAGCTTTTTTTAAACTCGCAGCTGTTAACGAAGAGAAGAAACGGCAGCATATATGAAAAGCACTGGTTGTATATTGCATCTAGGTAGACACTTAATATATAACTGCAAAATGACTGATTAGCAGTTTTTTAATTAGAAGGTGCCTGACACACTGGGTTATTCTGGGACCAAGCAGATGCACCGTCAAACTAATGTGTCTGCAACAACAGGCAAATTAAACGGAGACCACGCTACCATGTCTGTAATAGGCTCGCTGGGACCATCCCAAAGGCCCGCAGAGACCGGGGGTCCAGCTGGCAGCCGGGCCGGGAGGGTACCCCCCTCGGGGGATGTGGACAAGCTGGCCTCCTCTCTGGTCCTTAGGGACTCTGCTATTGTAATAAAAACCGACAAAAGCCTATTAACTGCGCTGCCATGGCATTAGGGGCGACCAGACAGCTGGATGAACGCTAAGAACGCCCTTTGAAATGGTAATGTGTGTGTCATCAGAGGACTTTCACCATTAACTGGCTGTATTTGCAATTACCGCTATCTTCACCCTTCTGGTAACACCAATGACAATCACAAAGACGGTTTGACGAAGTTCAAACTTGTGTAAATGGCGTCTATCTCTCCCTATGACGGGACATTGTTGACACATGCGTTAGTATTTTGAGAAGGAAACAGCAAAGGGATGGATTAGCAGCATAAGCTTAACGGCACGGTGCGTCTGATTCTATGGCTGCCCATATTGCAGCTAAATGAGCGTCTGCCGCCGTCTCCGTCGCGCACCGGCCGGCCACCGATGGCGGCGGTGGGGGGGGCAGCGAGGTTCGTACGGGACAGCAGGGCCGGCACGCACCTCACGGCGGACCACAGGCAAAAATGAGTCTGCAGGCGATCCACGTGGACGTGGCATTATATTAAAGGCGCAGAAACAATATCTGCTTACATTTTAAATATAAATTCCTTCATGATCACACCGCCTTCCTAAATTACACGCTGCTTTTTAAAGTGTATTAGTCAAATAAAGATGATGAAAAACACTGTGTCACGTCCACGAGCGGCTTTCAGTTTCTCCGGGTTGGCACCTGTGTGCTAACAGTGCTTACAGTCATCCTCCAGTGACCCAGAAAATAGACGACAAATAAAGGAAGGATGAGCACGCTGGCGCACCACCATGGAGAAAGGAGCTATTTCAATCCCCGGCGTCGCATAAAAACCCGCTTCTGCGTCAGTGACATGCTACCGGGAGGTCTGACGCACAAGAAAAACAATCATACTGGTGGGAAAGGTGGCTGAATTTTAGAAGGGAAAGCGGCCACCTCGTAGGATAAAGGCTTTTACGGCGCCCCGACAGCGCCCAGTTCACAGAGACTCCTATTAAACCACGAGCTTCAAATACACCGCCGATCATACATATGCGCGCCGTGGTAATTTGTTATATATGCCATGTGTGTATGCGGACGTGCCCATTACCTTGAGATAGTCATTTTCCGAACGGAGATCCTCGATTTCCCGTAACAGCTCCTGGTCATTCAGCGCCTTTCTCTGACCAGGTGCATCCCCGATGCCCCCCGGTCTGAAGCCAGCTTTGCACCGCTCCGCCAGCTCGTCAGAGCCGATCTGTCCTTCAGCAAATAAACCCCGGCACGGCCGCTCCTTCGCCGGGTAAAGCTCTTTGACGGGCAGCGGGGCATGAGCACTTTCGGTCGTTTCGAATGGAGACGCGACCCGCAGCTGTTCGCGGTCGCTGGACCCGGAGCCGGATTCCGCATCGCTGCTTGCCGCCTGAGCTTGTTTTTGCTCGTCAGACAGCGGCTCGGAGAGGCAGTCCGACAGATCCGAGCTGCTGTCCGTGTGACTAACCCTGACGAGAGCGGATCCCGTCGGTACTCGTACCGGGGAGCCGAAACTGAATGAGCCATGAGCCAGGGCGATTTTCCCTTTTTTACTCTTGGCAATGAGGGGCCCGGGCTCCGCTCGTTTGCTGGTGGTTTTCGGCTCCGCCAGCCCATGTTGCGCGGTCTTAGCTGCCTTTTTGGTCACTGTAGACCTGCTGAGACTTTTTGCCGGAGCCGGCTTCTCTTTTGCACCGGAGACGCTGCGTCGGGAAAGGCGGTTCTGGGTGTGTATGAGCCCCGCGGAGGGCGCCTGCTGCTTGTTAGAAAGCTTGGGGGATTTCGGCGTGATCGCCGGCGCTTTGGACGCTCGGGAGTGGACATCCTTCAGGAAAGGTCTCGCCGGGGAGGGCGCTCTGTTCAAACGCTTTTTTTCCAACTGGTGGTTCTGCTGCCTGGCTTCGCCATCCGGACTCTCCATTATCCACGGGCACCAGGGAGGGGTGGCTGATGGAGAAAACGCTCGATCCTTAACCCAGGCGAACAACCCTGACTAATCGCGTCGGCGGCACACTGCTGCTTTCCGGCTTTCCTTCTCATCACTTCGGAGTGGTGCGCCCTTACTGCGGTCTGCCTGCTCGCACCTCGGTTGTTTATGTCACCCGGCTGTTCATTATAAATCTACCTTTTTACTCCAGTCCCGTCCTCTGCTCCCCTTGGTGAAAACGCACCATTGAAAATAATTTATAAATAAGACGCGAATCCAAGCCGTAGCAGAAACCTCGATCCCGATCGCACGTAACCTTATTCTGCTATAAGCCGGCCCTGCGCGCGGCTCGGAGCGCCCCCGTCTCCTTTCTCCACCAGATTCCGTCCGCACCGCCCCTCTCCGCTCCCATTCGACATGTAAAATCTGCAAGCGCTGCGGTTCCGGACTTCGACGGCCGCGGCTTCTCAGCCGCGCATGCGCGACAACGGCGTTCGGCCGGCCTTTCGAACCCGGAGCCACGGGTGTGCTGCATTTCGGATTCGACAAGAGGATCGAGTCACTTCATTACCTTACCTTTCGACAGGAGGAGCCTTTCCAAAGATGTCGCGCTGAGGGGATGCCAGCTTTACAAACCATTATTCCCATGTCAAGATTGAACCATATTTTGAAAACATAAGGACCAACTCATTTACTTGGTGTCTGATTAATTAAGGGATGACAGTCTTCATGGCAAGGGACTCTTGGCATATGTAAGACCTAGATTTAATGTATTAATAATATTATCAACAAAAAACCCTTACCAGCACAATATTAAAAACAGCATCTTCGGATCTTGTTTTAAAGGGAACACTAAACCCGCCGTTTAAAGATACCTTTAAATTAAGTATTAATTTATTGCTTAAAGTATTATAACATGAAGTAACCGACTTCAGGCAACTATACTGAAAGGGAAACTCCAGATGATGTCATTTATTATCAATATATATTTGTTTTTAACAAATGTACGGAGTCGTGGAACACACTGAAACCTCGCACCCGGCGCACATCCGATAGCCCAGCGCTGGGCCGGGCGTTCCTGAGGTTTGCTTTTGGAGCTGTACGACGCAATGGCGACACCCAGTGGCCGCGCTATGTCAGGAGTGAACACGTCGTAACGCTTTGGCTTGGTAATAAATATAAAATATTTATTTGCACTGCATTAGTTTAAGAATGCCACAAGTTATATCACACGACGTAAAACATGCCAGCATACTAAAATACATAAAACTTGTTTAGTAACTCGCACATTGAACAAATTGCCGTTTATAGCACAACTGTTCAATGCATTTTAATGAATATGGTTAATTAATATTTCAAAAATAATGAGAAAAAAGGCTTACATGTACAATACTGGGAAGGATGGAAACCTTCATTAGCGATAGGTGCACTGGCAACTGGACAGTCTGTACCAAGGCCTTGAGTATAGGCACAATGCTGGGGTGGAACCAATTGGCACTGCACTGGCCAGTGTACGGGCAAACCTGTAGTCCTGTGATACTGCGTGGTGCACAAACACACGCATTCGATGGGAAAAGGGCCCATATGACAAGATCTTTGCTTTACCACGGTGGCCTTCCATCAAGCGACAACCCATCCATACACTGCACTACCCTTTAGTCAAGCATGGAAGTTGCACCAACATTGTGTTAGTAGTAGTGCACTAGATGTAAAGCGATCACTGTCCATGTTAGTGTTCTCCTTTTTCTGGGAAATGGGCTGCACCCCCCCAGTGGCACCATGCTGTATGGGGTGGGCGGGGCTCTGTCTCTGAGCAGATTGTTACTTCAAAGTCACCTGACCGATTCTGCCCAGTCACCACCGTCTACCGCTCACCTCAAACTCAGTGGGGCAGTTGTGCTGGCCAGGCTCCCCCCCCCCCCGCTTACTGACATGCAGTCAGGTGTGCCGGCAGCACAGGAGCAGCACAAGTGCCCCCTCAAGCTTTGCATGGAGTCCTCATCTGAGACGCACTTGTGACACGGCACAGCCTTGCCTCCCGCAGCCAGCAGGGGGCTCCCTTACTGCACGCCTATCCGCACCTCTGTCCAGTCACCACTCAGGCAGTTCAAGAGCTCAGGTGTGTCCATCTCAGAAAACCGGTCTGGAAGAAAACCAGCAATGATGGTTGTGGAGGGATCACAAGGAGTGGCCCACTGCCGTGCCCCGCCCACCGCTTTGCCCCTCCCACCACCGTGCCCCTCCCACCGCTTTGCCCCGCCCACCGCCGTGCCCCTCCCACTGCCTTGGCACCTCGACCGGTGACCATTACCAGTGCTGAGAAACTCTGCATTCACCACGCCGAATCTCCTTCAGGGAGAGCCTTTCCATCACATGTAAAACTACTCAGAAATGATTGTAGTGCAAACCATGTAAACCAAACAAAAAAAAAGACCAATTTCAAACAAACCGCCACGGCAGCTGGCTCAGTCAGTGAAGTTCTGAAAGCCACTCTGTTCCATACGCGTCAGCGACCCCTCGACCATAAACCTATCCTGAAGATGCAGATGAGGGCCCCTCCTTTCCACAGACGCTAGTTGCATGGTGATCTGACTGATCACTGAATTGCAGAGAAGCAGGTAGTACAATTCCCTTCCTGAAAGAGCAGGACTTACGCTTACTATTCGGTGGCGATGACAGCAATTCCTTACCTCGTTTATACATAATCCCTTTCTAACCAAAATCTCAGACCCACCAGGAGCAGAATATAATTGTGTAGACATTCCCATCCATGAAGAAGTGAAAACTTTATGGCACGTCGTTCCAGATGCCCTTTTCCTGTCATGTGATCCAGGGCATTGGGGCTGCGAGTGGAGAGTGGAAGGCGCTCCAACAGTTTGGATGGAAGTGGGAGTGGCCTCAGGGTAGCCCCGCCTCCCTCTGACAGGGGGAGGGAACCTCCCAGTCCATCCCAGTTTGATCACGTTGTCCTGCATGTGAGGTAGCCCTGCTGGGGGGTGTGCGTCAGGGAGCCTTCCTGCGTGTCTTAGAC
>JAODJW010000091.1:230239-250613 GCA_026777045.1 Hyperopisus bebe
AAACTGATGCCATATTCGTGTTCTGTGGGCCAGAAATATGTTAAATCAGCAGAAATATATTAGACAACTCACAAAAATTTTTTTTTGTAACCCAGTGTTATTAAAGCGTTTTTAGACAGTTAATGTACATTATTTCTGTTTTTCATATTTAGTCTTCAGTTTTAGTTTAAGCACCAAACTAGCTGGAAAACTGTCACTTCTTAATCTAGCAGATACAATTACAGATTTTGAACATTAACCACAAAGACTGTAATCCTAGATGTAGCAGCCAGTTGCATTGGATGAGGTTAAAAATACAAACGCTCTTAGCTGGAGCAGAAAGCTATGGCCATCTCCTACCTGCTTAGAGGATCTGCTCAGGTCAGACTCATTTCATGAAATTGGGGAAATGAAGAGAGGGGTGACTCGGAACCTTCCCAACATCTGCTTTATTTCTAGGTCACTGGACTTGAACCTGGACCTCACTCACCACATATCCGTCAAACATACAGGTACACGGTGAAATTGATATTCACATTTTTCTTTGCCAAAAATGTATTATGTACATGGAATGAAAATTATTCATAGCAATAATTTAATTTTTCATTCATGCTACAATGTTTCTGATGCATAGTTTGGGCTGTATTTCCTCACATCTTCCGCAGGTTCTGCTAAAGGGTTTCCCGTTCTTAATAAAGGCAATACATACATTTCCCAAACGTTCGCGATGTTCTTGCATCTTTCCTTCAGTGATTATACTGGACTTGGCGCCTATGTCTGACTTAAAATCTGATTTAAAAACACTTGGATTTAAAAAGTTAGTTAGCACACAGGTCCTGTCTCTGTGGCCCTTTGCTCTGCAGCTCAATCTCCACATGATGCTGACTCCTGGAGGACCGTTTGGGGGCTCAGATGTACTTATATGCTCCTGCTGTCCTCCTTCCCATCACTGCTCCTACGCCTGCATCCTGATCGGCATTCCTGTGCTCATCACTCTGCCCTGTCCTGCCCACAGCGTAGATCTGCTCTCAAGAACACTGAAGATGGATACAGGTTCCCCTTCTGCTGAGATTGTCTTTTCCTGAGAAAAATTCCTTTGTAATTAACAGGTTTTTGACTGTACTGTACAAACAAAATAAGGCAAGTAAGGATTCTCGTATGGATATCATTAAAGAAAAAATGTAAAATGTCTCTAAAAAGTGGTCAGCCCATTGATGCCCTTCAGTTTTTGACAGAAATTGACCGGGGAAAAGGTCGGAGTCCCTTCAAGTAGATGGCAGCCTTTCTGGGCTCTCCACTGCACAATGGTTCTTCTATTAGTCCCAAACTGACATTGTCAGAGACTTGCGTAGCCCTCATGTGAATCCGTGAGTGAGTAAATCTGACTGATGGCTGAGAATCTTCTAGATGAAGCCGGAGAGGAACAGCGATGAGAGGAGCGGGGTCCGCGATGTGATCTCTGCCACTGGTCTTTGTTGTTGCGGGTGGGAAAATTCCAAGTTGCCAGGGCCCCGCCCACCCATGAGCGGACAAGATTGTGCTGCTATTCTCTCATTTCTTCCCTCCTCTCTTGGTTCCTCCCCGGTATTTGAGGACCCGCCTCAGACCTTCACTTTGTCTTCTCCCGTGTCCACTTGATCATGGTCTCTGGTGAGCGGTAGAGGAAGATCAGCTTGGAGTAAAGGTCCTCCTCCAGCTCCAGCTCACCCGTCTCACGCACCAGGAAGATGTCGGTGCAGAGCTTGAGGATGCGATCCACGTTGGGCAGCTCCTCGAACATGATGGTGCGCGAGATACCGCTGAAGAACTCGCGCACAAACTTTCCAATCACTAGCACGACTGAGGCATACAGACCCATGATCCTGGAAGACGGGAAAGGACAGCAAAAGAAAAACACATCAATAGAGGAACTGGAATTTGGCCTCCTTCCTGTCCGTCTCGGCAGCCCCACTCACCAATGCATCACGGAGCAAAAAGAATCTCAGATCTATAAACCATAATCACACCAAAAAAGTCCCATAAGCAGTAGGATGCATTTGCTTTTGGAGTGAGAAGCGCGTGCAGATGCAGTACTGACGCAGTGCTGACGCAGTGCTCACCCGTATCCTGCCAGGAAGCCCAGACTGGGGGGGCTCACTTGGTCGCTGAACACATACACCTCCAATCCAGCGTCATGGTCGCTCTCGGTCTTGTATTTCCTGACCTCCGTCTGGTTTACCGTCCACCACTCCTGTATGTCCTTTGTGTCCGTTCCGTCATTTTTGTCATTTGCATTCTTCTGCTTCCTTTCCAGACTCAAGGTGATGTTCTTATACTTTTTATCTACAACACAGGTGAGAAACCCATTTAAATGAGTTATAGAATATTATTCTTAGGCATAATGCTATTCTGTGAGTTAAAAACAAAAAACCCATGTTTTTTATTCAGAAACAGAGAGACTCCTCACTTAAGGGCAGAGTTCCGTTCCTACAACTAGGTTAAGCCAATTGGTCGACAGGTGAGAAGCCGCTCATCTCTGATACAGTATATGCAGTATCACTAATGGGTTTGTCTCAAGTTCTCAACAACCCTTAAAACAAAATATTGTTTTAATATCACCTTTGCACCATTCATAACATGTATATTGTACTAAACAGTGTTCTGTTCCCGTTATGTGTCTTCTTGGTATGTGACAAGTGAAAATCTATGAGTGTAACTAATAAACAAAACACAGAAAGGACTTAGGAGATTTCTTATCTAGCATAGCAAAGTCACAACAAGCTGGCCAATAAGTGCTAATGTTAATCATCAACGGAATTACAAATAAACAATACTCTAACACATATTTCGGCATGTATCACAAATTAGCATCAGTGCAACCCAATGAATCGCTGTTAACATCCTTTTACACATTACAGAACAAAAACAGTGCAAAGAAAATAAGTCACTTGTACATATTAACTGAGATATAAAACGAGTAAAAAACTTGCAGCCATTGCTTTCGAAGACACAAGAAAACTTTAACCCTGTGCACATCTGTGCTTTCCTCGCTACTGGAGGTTTCCTATCCCACAACACAAAGTATATGCATCAATCTAAAGGCAATAGATCACGAATTCAGTGTAAACCGATATGGTGTATCAAAATAAAAGTCAATTACTGCAAACAATATACAACCTTCCTTCACTGAAGCAAATAAATCAGAGACCAGAACAAACAGAATATATAAGAAATGCCACACTACCATTTCCATGGCCAAAGTATCTGCACACCGGACAATGCCAACTGGTTGGAGGCTGGTCCAGGTGGTCATTAAATGGGTAGGTTGTTAAGTGAGGAGTGTCTCTATTACATAACAGCCATAACATAGGACAGCTGTCTGTATCGCCCACTTTGCACTGAAGAGCAAGATTGAAATGACAGAAGAGGGCTGCCAAGCAGACTCCTGTACCTTTGTAAAGCTGGCTGATGGGTTTGGCTTCAGAGTCACTCGGGGCTCGCATGTAACACTGGAAGATATTTGGTAATGTCCTGGAAAGGAGCATAGGACTGGTTTTTCTTCACAAACACAGAAACCAGCCTCCTAGGGTACAATTCAGGTCATATACTTACACAGCACCTTTGCTTGTCCCATTCAGCAGATCAATGAGGTCTGCTTTGGTTTTATTTCCAAGCAAGATGATGTGTTTGTGGGTCGCAATTTCAGCTTTGGCCCCTAGAGTCAAGTTCCTGAAGGGAAGAATCAAAACAAACCAAATCAAAGTTCAATTCTGCAGAAAGAAGATTCATTTATAGGGTATCAATGAAACAAGAAGATACGGTGACTTCAGCTCATCGCCAAACAGGCCAACGTCCGTGATGATCAATGGGTGGCTGGTTAGACAGATTTATCTGGAGTTCAGCTCCTTGTCTGCACCTCTGAATAGACCAGGCCATGGTGACAGGAAAAGAATCCTCTTTGCTCAGGAGCTCTATCAGGTTCTTCCTGCTGGGTGGACTGATGGTCCACAGGGAGTTGGAACTGCCTTCTAGTTCGGCCACTGTAAGGTCCACATGTGTGTAGGCCTCCAGAAACTGCTGTGCACTCTGGGAAAAGGGAGAAGCACCAGGAAGGCGCGTCATGGACTGAAAGCCAGCATGAGAGCTGTTCACTATAGCTGTCCTCTCTTATTACCAAATAGCACACGGCCGTGTCCCCAGCGTGTGCTGTATTCCCAGCGCGTGACGTGTCCCCAGCGCGTGACGTGTCCTTAGCCGTGTCCCCAGTGTGTGTCGTGTCCCCAGCGCGTGACGTGTCCTTAGCCGTGTTCCCAGCGCGTGACGTGTCCTTAGCCGTGTCCCCAGTGCGTGACGTGTCCCCAGCGTGTGACGTGTCCTCTGCGTGTGTCGTGTACTCACTGATTCGTATTGATATTCCTTCAAGAAGTTCCTGAAGTTTTCACTGGTCATATCTTTCAGCTGGTTCTGCTGGGCACTCATGGTGAAGATTGGCTGCGACAACACAACAAAATCAACAAGACAATTTGGTGTGATGATGCTACACATGGCAAAGCCCCAGGCACATTTCGCATTAGTGGTGTAACGGATCCCACATGATCTGTGTTATATACTGAGCATGCGTGTGAACCGCGGATTAATTGTGAAGTTTAACCATATTATTTTATTGGCACTGTTGCTTTTTAAAGTTTTAATTCCCTAAATCTCAGTGCAATGGAAGTCCATAGAGGACATGCACTCAGGATGGGGGAGCAGTCCCCCCTTATGTAAATCACATGGGGGAAATTATAGATTCCCGGTCGGCAAAGTTGCAGTGAAATGATGCAGACAAAGCAGTTGTGTGTTCACATAAATGAGCATTTTAGAAATTCCTTGCTTTAAGTGTTCTTTAAGTTATACTCGTCTCCTGGTCCATGACTCAAAACCATGACGGGATCTGAACCGTGTTTTGTGGCCTGCTGCACAACTATTATGCACATATGAACCAAATATATTTAAATCTGTAATATTCTTATGAGTATGAGTTCATAACCCGAATACCCAGGTCAAAAGGCTGATATGCTATTTGCTTGAGGTTGACTGACTATTGAGAAAGGTTGGATTGACCCAGACTGCTGCTCCATCAGCCAGGGCAGCATACACAGGCTGACGCAGGAGGTACATCAGCACCTGGAATCCTCCGAGGGTGATGGTCACAGAGACGTCCAGGGGCTTGTTCACTACTCCAGCCACTGACTTGACGAGGGACATGAAGAGCAGGGGGAACCAGACGATGCAGATTAGGAGGACCACGATCATGCCGCCCATGCCGTACTTCACCACCTTCTTCTTCTTCTGTCCCCGGGGCTGCGGGTACCTCTGCGCAATTGGAAAACAGACGAGGACAAATGAGTTAATGGAAGAATTACGGCCATGCACTTTGCTGCCCAGGGCTGGCATGGTAGTGGAGTTTACACGGTCTCCCCGTGTTGTCGTGCGGTTTTCTCCAGGAACTCTGGTTTCCCTCCACAGTCCAAAAACATACTGAGACTGATTGGAGTTACCAGATTGCCTGTATCGATGTACTTTGCTGTCCAGTGGTTGTTCATTCATTCCTCTTTTATCCTGCACATCCTATACAGGGTTGAATACATTCTCAAAAAAAACATTATGATGAAGACATCCCTTGAGCGGAACAAGTAAACTTTAATTAGTGTGAACAGTGACAAACACAGCCCAAAGAGGGTCCAAACTTGGCAACAACAATCAACTATGTACACACACACACACACACACACACACACACACACACAGACAGAGACCTGTGACCTGTACGCATATCTTTGTGGTGACCATCCATTCATTTCTATGGGCAAAACTATAATGCCAACATGATGACCTTACCCCCTACCCAGCCCTAACATTAACCACAAGTAACCAAACAAAATACAAATCTTTTGGCATTTTTTGTTTTCTGATTGCAGTTACAGATTTTCATAAAATTGAACTTCGCCGAAGAAAATGGTCCCTACAACATAAAAACAACAGTTAAATATTCCCACAATGTAATGTATACCTGGACCACAAATTTCAGTAGAGCCTTAAAGACTTTTACTGTTTACCCTCGCTATCAACAAGTCAGAGTCAAGTCCAAGTAAAAAAATAAAGAGCTCCAAGTTAACTTAAGAGTGTTTCAAGTCCAAGTCACAAACTGCAGTCCCCATCTCTGCCAAGCAGGTATGTGCTCCTGCAGAGCCAACTGACCTTCTCAGACTCCCTCCAGCACTTGAGCACGAATATTTGGGCGTAGATGTCCTCCACACAGATCCAGCTTGACAAGCTCAGAGTAGTGTCTGTCCAGACCCAGTCCATCACAGCCCGCAGCTCTGTCAGAAAGGGAACCAGCCGGAACCTGAGGAAGATACCGTCAGAATGGGCTTTTTATCTTAAACATATCTGTAAATATTACCATCATCTAAAATGTGGCTAATGCTATGGTTTTAGTGACCATTTTGCTTTGAAGATTATTTCAAACGAGCCAGAAATAGCAACCGGTTTTGTATTTATCCTAAATACAGGTACAATACTGCACTTTTAAAGCTTTTTACTTCTGCACATCTTACCCTTGGAAGAGGAACAGGTTGATGTAGTTGTAGCTCTTGGTGAGGAAGTTGCCCAGTACACGGGTTGGGTAACCACAGCGGATCTGGTAGGCGGACAAGCCGAAGTAAATGCACTTCACAAAGTACCAAAGCTGGGCCACAGTGTTCTGGCTGAACCGCCTGGGTGGGAGGGAAGATTTACCATCAGTCATAAAGGGCTATAATGGTCATAAAGGGCTAGAATATAGTAACAAAGGGCTATAATGTTCATAAAGGGTTAAAATACACTCATAAAGGGCTATACTCTTCATCAAGGGTTATAATATACTCATAAAGGGCTATAATGGCCTGAACCATAATACTCCATATAGGAAGCTGGTATGCTTTGTCTTAGTACCTTTCAGTGACCACTGGCAGTATGAAGAACATCCATAAATGGATTCCGAAGACCAGGATAACCTGAAAAATGACTTTTCCCATGACTGTCTTTCGCAGGTACAAGGCTCTGTCCACGACCATGGTGCTAAACTGGATCAGGACCATGACTAGGAAAGCTCCAGGAACTTGGTCTTCTGATAGGGAGGAAGTGATGTCGGCGGCCGCTGAATGTTTCTGTGAGATGCAAAATAAATTAACAACAGTAGCTAAGAATATTTGTTCCTTATTTGTTTAGTGCACCAATTAATGAAACATGTTGTTATGCTGTTACATTTATATGCGTGATCATCTTTTTAGCAGTGATTTTAGCCTCAAACACAAACAGCGTAAAATACCCCAAATGCCGAAAACCCAAACACGATGATGATGAAGTCAACAGTGTCGGCCAGAAACATGAGGACGTAGACGTCAGTCACTGCACTGTACTCTGGGTGGATCAGGTTGTAGAAGAACTGGCGGATGGGGTAATAGATCTCCAGGGCTCTGTGTGAAGGCAGAGGCATACAGATTCTGGGTTACACAGCTCTCAGGCCCCCACAGCGGCTCCCCCAACGCACTGCCCCCTCACCTCCTCACAGTGAAGCTCCTGGCTTTGATGAACTGCTCGTGCAGCTTCTCCAGGAGCAACTCCTTGCGGCTCTTTTGAAGCAGGCCACTCTCGCTTCTCCTGCTGCTGTTGTGAGTGCTGGTGCTTCCTACAGAAACCACAGAGGTGGTGACCTTCGCAGGCAGGCCACACACCTTGGTGTCAGGGCTATTAGTGGCCTCGCAAACACAATACCTCTCTTGGAGCGCCGGGAGTGGGAGGAGCGCCGAGAGAGGTGAGAGCCGGAGGTGGAACTTGGGCGGCGCTGGTGGGTCTCCGGGTCTGGGAAGTGCACATGGATGGACTCCTGAGAAGCTGCCAGGTTGATGGATTTGAGCGAGTGGGTGGAGCCCTTCTTCTCCTGAGCTGCCGGGATGTTCTGCTCCTGATCCTCGGTGTCATCCCTATGTAGACTGTCCTTCTGGGGGGTGCTGGGTTCACCATCATCCCATAGTCCATGGCACTGGGCAGACAGGTGGGAGCACAAGTATTTCACCTGGAACCTCCACTCAAGTTGTCCAAATTACCCAGTTCCAATTACACTGTAACAGGAACCTATTAGCCATAAGCTGTTCCAGTGGCTGTGCTCCTGCAGGCTCATGCAGAGTGTTATGGCAAAGATAATTTTGAAAACCTTTAGCAAACCAGTTTGCTTCCAAAAATTTTGTTTCGCTAACTGTAAGTCTAACATTTTTGCATGTAAAGTAAATAAAATTTAATGGTCAAAAACCATTTGTGAATCTTAAAATTATACGTATTTCTTCCAGCTTGTTTTGTGTCTGCACCAGTCTGTCTGGCATGCTGTTGGATGACTACAAGTAAACATGACACGATTAGTTGATACCTTATCGGATTTAAGGGAGTCTGAGCTAAATGCAAGTGTATGCTAATTGTTTCAGAGCATAAAACCAAACCGAAGCTAAATTCATATAATGAAAGTTAGCGGTTATAGTTAGCTGGCGCTACATTTTTTAGTGGTTTAGTGTTATGGAATTAAACTTTGGAGGTAGAAGATTGGCAGTTATCGAAGGTACCTCAGGGACCCCTCTAAGGTACCGCCCCGGCCCCCCACGACCCCGCCCCCCCACTCCTCACCACCTCTGTACTGCAAAAGGCAGTGAAAAGATCGACGGAGTAAGAATTATCGCTGGATATCTCTTTGCACTAAATTCCAGGGCAAATGAAGATTTGCCCTGGAAACTTTAAAGTGTTGTGCTTGACTGAATGGAACAAAACAAAACAAAATCAAATAAATGAAAGTCATGATGCAGGACGGGAGGAAAATCCACGAAGAGCATGAAGACAGTCACCTTCAGGATGGATCTGTGGAAGAAGAGGGCAAGCAGCTGCACCAGGTCGTAGTGAACATAACCATCCTTCTTTTCTGTGCCGATGATGTTGGGAGGGTGGTATGGCTTGCTCCTGAGCACCTCCATTTGCTGGTTGAATGGGAAGAACCCAAACTGGAAGAAGTATTTTATGACAATGCCAACCTTTAAAACAAACAAAAAAAAGAATAAACAATTTTGCTGTTAGTACAGAGTCTTTGGGTTCTCCAAGTGTACAGAGGGAGCCGCACACTCAGCCTCCTATGTTATGCGGCAGTCTGGGGAACAGCGAACACACACTAGGGAACACTAAGAACCTAGACAGACAGGGGAAGAGGTGGAATGGCCAGCAATGCCTGCAGAGCAAATGTAGAAAGGTCACAGAGGGCGGGGTCACACAGTACCGACCCTGACAAATATATCTTTGGGTTCCCATGGCGTTTTGTTATTGGTAAATAGAATATCTTTGGGTTCCCATGGCCTTTTGTTATTGGTAAATAGTATATTGCTGGATTCCCATGGCTTTTTGCTATTAGTAAATAATATATCCTAGGGTTCCCTTCCCATAACTAAGTTGTGCAAAACTGCCACTGCATGAGGCCCCAAACAAACCCGCGGCAGACCAATGGCATGGAGCTCTGGATGGATCTCCAGGCCTGACGGATGAAGCGTAAGCAGTGCAGCGTACCTCTGTGTAGACTATGGCCGTCATCCAGAAGCGCTTACTGGGCCGCGGCACGGACAGCATGGCCCACAGGAAGATCAGGACGGGCAGCACCAGGGTGGCCACAGAGGCAGAGACCATGTGGTTGAGAATGATGACCAAGTAGCAGACCATCTCCGAGTGTGCCACCAGCATGATGTAGAGGGCATAGCACAGCTGCAGCAGCTGAGGCTGCCCCTGGTAGAAGTGCTCAGACTCTTCCAGCTCCTCGTCATGGAACATCCTGCCAGGACAGAAGCCGTGAATGGGTAGGGCTCTCAACCGCAGGGCTGGATCAAGCTTAGCCTCACAATGACTGAGGTAAAGGGAAGGGTCTCACTTGTGCAGAAGGAGCTCGCTGGCTGTCAGCTCATGGCTCAGTGAGGGCAGAGTGATGTCATTCAGGCAGTCTGACCTGCTGTCGTCAGGAGTCATGGCCATGAGTCGCCTCTCGCCATCCTCGTCTAAGCTGACAGAGATGCGCTCGAAGCTCACAGCCTTGCTGTAAGAAGGTGGCACTTCTGCATCAGTGGGGGCGTCAGTGTCTGGGGTACATGGCTCAGCCTCTTCCTCCTTGGCATCATCGCTGCAGTTATCCTGGGGGAGTTCCGCTGTCTCTCCTGGCTCAGGCCCTTGGTGATCCTCCTCCACCTCCCTGGACCACCACAGACCTTGCGCCTCCTCAGTGCCGTGCTCTGTAGGTCCCCAAGGTGTCTCCTCTTCCACAGCCACGGGTTCCTGCTCATCCTCAACCTCCTCGATGGTGTCGGTGGTGCCCTGGCGGGAGGACAGTATGATGCACTGCGTGGTCTCACTGCAAGAGAGGAATGGCACATAGCATACAGTTAGTCACCTGTGCACTTCTTCCTCCATTACGGCACTTCTATCAAGTACAGAATTCTACACAGAAGTTCCCTAAGCTGCTGATCATGGCATTCGGCATACTGGGAATGTTCTGACAGTCCACCACAGACCGAATGCCTGCCCCCAAACACAGAGGAGATTTATAAAGTGGGGGGCACAAGAGCAATCATCATTCATGCAGAGGGATGGGGCCAACCTTATCATTAGCCAGTGACATGTTCTGAACTGATGAATGGCAGGGGAGGAGGCACTCTGAGGACCAATCAGCTTACAGCTGGAGCCAGTATTCCTGTGGCCCCACCCCTGCCCCAGCATGGAGGCCGACTACAGGCACCTGGATAGCATGCTGCTGCCGCTGTCTGCAGAGGAGTTGGAGATATCCAGGCAGTACATCTTGCGCAGCTTGGGTCGGGCACGCTCGCTGGTTTTGGGGATGCTCTCAGATGGTCCATCCAAGTCGTCCAGCGTGGACTGGCGGGAAAACAGCATGGTGGCCTCAGTGTAGGCGCTGGAATGACATGGTGAAGGGGAAAGAGCGACAGACATGGGCGGCAAGAGGGAATCGGGCATCAGAAAGAGCAACGTATTCAGCCTAACTTACTCCATTATTAAGGATCTTTACAGGATGTCGACACGGTGGATATGCACATCGTCGTTAGGCATCTCCTCCTATCTTTAGATGTTCACCAAAGTAGAGCCAGATCTGTAGCTTTACCTGGAAATGCTTTCGCGTGACACCATGGAATCCTCACTCTCCAGCTGGCCGTGCTTCTTCCTGCCCCGCTGGGAGTCTTCCTCATCGATCCTGTCCAGTGATGATTCCCTGGACTGGTTCCTCCGCATCTTCCTCTGGTAGTAGATGTGGATGCTCTCCCGGGACGGCACATTGCCCTACGTGACATAGTGGGTGTCCTTCATACGGGGCCTGGGCAGCATCAAACTAGGTACGCAATCCCAACATGGCCGCAGACCTACCTTTTTGACCTCCCGGGTCAGCATACATCGTTCCATGCGCAGAACGGTTGAGATATCAATATACTCTTGGCAGACGGAATTCAACCAGGCTGTGAAGCTGTTTAGCGTGGTCAGGAAGAGAACCCAGGTGAACTTGATGATGTTGAAGATCCGCTTGATGATGTTGTCTGTGAAGGTATGATGAGACAGATGCCTGCATTTCCTGCACATTCGCATTGGGTGACGGGCCACAACATTCCTGGTTAAACAGATTCGCTATACTGCCTGCTGTGTACATTTCATACCGACCTGGACCATCAGACCTATTCCCGCCTTCGTCATTGTCATCATCCTCAGGTTCACCCATCTCTATCGCCACGTGGCCTGCAAGATGACGTATGCTTTGCCATGTGTGTTTATCTCACAGGAACAAGCAAAATGCCGGGTAGCTAATGCTGCGATTCCATATGCCGGCAAAGCGAAGTAAGACGACCCATTCCAAGAAGGACAAAGGACAACACATCTCGCCATCAGCTGCGGAGAAGCAAAAGATGAAACCCATACCCTCCTTCTGGTCCTTCTTTGCCTTTCCACGGCCAGTATACCTCCTCCAGAACTTGTGCTTGCCTTTGCTACGTTCCTTTAAGGCTGTTTTAGAGTTGGTGATCCAGGCATGATAGAGAAACTGAAGAGAGGAGACAAACTTCAGGGCCGGAGCTGGGCAACATTCAAGGGCAACTTGATGCTAAGAGCTCATAGGTAAAAGGCACCGCAAGTCACCCCCTGAACCTTGAAAGTACCACAAGCATTGCAAAGGTACAAACACCAAAGGAAAGCGTTTCTCTAATGAAATGCCAGATGAGAAAAACACTCTGGGCGTGACTTTTGTGTGTGGCTCCAAGAGACGAGCAGTATTTCATTTGTGGACAGAGGCACCATTAAAGCGTTTTGAAATGGAGTAAACCACACCCAAAAATTCAAACATGATCAAAAATCAAATATATGACCAACGATCTGCCCAAGAAAAGGCTCCACAGCATGCAAAATACTGGCAACAAGGCCCAGATGAATGCAGGTCAAACAGGGCAAGAAAAATAAACCATCTACATCGCCACAAAAAACAACTCACTGTATTTCCATTCTGGTTCTAAACTGTAGGGAAGATTTAGAAATTCGAGTCTGAACAGAAAGGGTAATTGTCATTGTAAATAAGAAACTTTCAGTAATGCTTTGCCTGGTAAAATAAAGGTTAATGAAAGTAATGAGAAACAACAGAATGGAAATGCAGTTTGGGGGAAACGACACAGAGCAAAACTGTAAAAGTACACATGACATAATACCTTAGCTGCCCTGATCACATACTGCAGTATAGTTTTGGGCAGCTTAAGTATTGACCGTGGCAAAGCCAACAAGGCAGAGGCAAATTTTCGGATTGCTCTCTACAAAGAAGAGCACAGGAAGCGTGTTAGCAGGAAAGTTACGCGTTACGGACTAAGCCTTTAGTGGAAGAACGTCAAAGAGAAGAATTAGTGCATTCAAAAAAAAAAAAAAACACACAGGAACTTTAAATTATCAAAACTGTATTCTATTTTATTTATTCTGCACAAGTACATACTTTACTATCTTGAAGCTGTGGAAATGAATAATCACAAAAATCTGTGATGACATCATAAATGGCCACAGTTTGGGTGGTTATTGACGGACATTAGCTTTTATGCTGTTGAGCTCACCTGAAAAGCTGATCTCTTGGGTGGCTCTTCATCTTTATTTTCATCGTCGTCTTCCTCATCCTCCTCACTGTCAGTCTCAAATAAGTAATAATCTCCACTTCTAACCACTGGGGGGTGAAGTATCACACACTCGGTTAATACAGCGTCAGCACAGGCTGACACCAGGTGAACGCAGGACTGAAAAGCTTTACTGCGACTGCGAAACCACCCAAAAGCACTGAACTCAGTGACACAGTGAAACGCAGTGACACAGAGGAAAGAAAAATATTCATTTTGTGGTGGAGCTTCTGTCTATTCAGACCTTTGTTAATGTTAAATATCACTTTCGAAGTTGTTGATCGAGATTATAATTTTAACTTAATTTATCATTATCATACTTGTACAAGAAAACATAATAGTGATGTGAGGCACCGTTACCTATTGTGAAAAGTCTCATGGTTTTATAGGAAAAGCTTTTTACTGTAATTAAATCACTCAATTAAACCATAACTGTTGTAGGAAAAATGCTCGCTGATGGAAAGCGAGTATGTCACAGGACAACGCGAGCGGGGATGATCGTGAAGCCTGTATCCGCGTCTGACGGCTTCAGCACAGCAAGTCCAATTAAGCGGCACCGAGAACGGCACAAGGACACCTCAGGAGAGGGCTGGAGACACAAGACTGCCTTGTACCCTTGAACAGAAAAGCGTAGTGGGATGACAGGAATGGCTGAGATGACGTAACTGATGGGGAGAACAGAAAAAAACATGAAAAACTTTGACAGTGTGCAAATGACAGGCGATGATCTGGAGAGCACTGCACCAGAGAGCCACCAAGAGTAATGGAGAAACTTTAGAGCTGATCCCTGAGGAATGTCTACAGGTGCCGTCCACTCCAGAGCTGAGCGCGGCTTGGAGGGGCTACAGGCGTCTTGGCTCTCGAGGTGCGTATATCTGGCGTGTGATTGGCTCGCCCTGCGCTCTGCTCTGTGAGGCCGTCACAGAGCGAGCTACGGGCCGAGGGCGGCAGAGCTGGGCGTCTGACAGAGCAAGCGTGCAGATGGGACTCTTGCCTTGTCTAATGAAGTGATTCTCAGTGAAGGGCTCCCAGGACCAAACATCACACAGATCAAACTCAATAGATCGCAGCTGAAGTCCATTCAGACATTATTTCTTTTTTTTCCGCTTAGCAACATACACGCTATTTAAGGTTGCGATTTATGCCCTGTATCTGTGCAAATTCAGCAGAGGAACGCTTTGAGAAGCAACTCTCTCCTTGGCAGCACGGCCCCCCCAGCTAGCACTAATGAAGAATAATACCCTTCCCCGCAAGCAAACTGGTCCTCATGCACCAAAATATCAGCCTCAGGAAAACATCCCAACATGCTAAGCAGAGGCAAAACTCTCTCTAAAATGATCACTTCCCCTCTTGCGTGGTCCTCAATCTCCTCAAGATTTGCCATAAGTATATTTTAGCAGAAACCTTAAATAGAGGTATAAAAGGAATAAAGTTTGAATGAAATCCTTTATTTGTTTTTAGATGTTTGGTCCTGGTATTGTAGGAGCCCAGGACATATGGGAACCCTTAGAGTTCTGGTCAGGGATACAAGGTTCAGTGAAGGACAGGCGGAACCTACTGGAAGCGTGGTCAACCCACGGCCGCCACCACGCCTTTTTTTTGGCCTTGGCTGTTTCTTTGTCTGGTTCTCCTAAAATAAAACGTTTCAAATATTAATGCTGAAACTGCTCCCTTTATATTTCAAATATTCAGAAGTGTAAAAAATGTATGTCTACATAACAACAACAGTGAAAATGGTACAGAGAGGCAAAGAATTTCATACATTTTTCTTGCACAACAACAGAAACAAATGTTTTCATTTATTACAACTTTTGCTGGTATACTTAATATGTAAATAATATGAAAATCTGTTAAGAGTGAAAACAATACTGACCTAGATGTCCACAGAAGCAGGTGACCTGCAGGCTTAGGCCAAAGGACAGCCTCCTGTGGACACCCCCAGCTGTATTCTCCACATTCACATGCCGCTTTACTTCCATTTATCTCCGTTATTAATTACTACAGCACAAAAACTAACTACCTCCCCAACCAGAAACACAGCCCTGAAGGCCTGGTTAACTACAGATAAGCAAATAAGAGTGAATTTATTTCATGAGGTACACTGGCACACAGTGACTGGTCGATGCTTCACCGGTGACTTCCTACGCGGACAGGCCACGTGCGGAGCATGAGTGCTCTTCCCAGTCCTACCTTCCTCGTCCTCCTCCTGCTCGATCAGCCTCTGCCCCTCGCCTGACTCCTGAGCTATGCTCAGCATCTTCTCCTTGCCCTTCTTAAACTTCTGCTGTCGGGTCTTGATGCGGTCCATTCTGCATTGAGAGAGAGGCGGGGGCTGACCGCACACGCATTTGGCTAGTGGGCCACCCCATACAATAAGAGTTTCACACAGTATCTAGATGTTTCTTTCTGTGTGGGTCTCACTGTCTCTTGAGCTGGTCCATGGACTTGCTCTCTTCCTCAAGTCTGGCCCTCACTGCTTTTACAATGATGGCCTGGAACAGCTCCGCGCCTCTGAAACAAGGACCGACGACATAATGTATCACAGCACGCCCATGTTAAGCGCCTTGGGGTAGCTCTGTTGTGAAAGGCGCTATATAAAAATAAATTGAATTGAGTTGTCACTTGCGTGCCACTTGGAGGGTTCATCCTGTACGCTCGGCCGTGAGAGCGAGGCTAAGTCACTCACCTGCAGGCCAAGATCTGCGAGGAGCGGATGTCGGCCACAACGTGTAGAAAGTAGTAGCTCATAAAGACGCGTCTCTGCAGGAGCAGGAAGGCAAAGCAGATGCTGTCCCAGATGATTCCGGCCTCGTCGTTGGGCAGCTCACAGCTCGGCTCCGGCTCAGCTGCGGACCAGGGGGGTAAATAGCTCGCGGTTATGGTGTGTGGCCAGATCCGAGCAAAAAGAGTTCTCCAGAAGTTCTGGATATGGGAGCGGTCACTCAGCGTCACTCACGCCGTGAGTATTCCTTAATGGTGCAAGCCAGGCTGAACAGCTGGATAAGCCAGCATCTGTTCTTCACCAGGAAGTCGATGTAGCCGCAGGCAGCTATCTGGGAGACAAACAGCAGCTTAAACACACATTTTAAGAACTCGGTAAATAAAATTTGGAGGAACAACACATGCCACACTACAGCAGCTTCAGAGACATTGTCCATGAAAGGCAAACGGCCTCATCTGTATGATTTTCAGACCAGATTAACCCTGGCCACTGTGCAACAGTCTACATACATGCCGTTCACGCGTCTGCAGAGTAGACAGACTGAGCACCATAGCCGTCTGACCACTTACTGACAGGATGTTCTTCATGGTGATCACAAACACATTGTAGGCGATCAGGAAATCCCAGTAGCGCAGGATCTCCTTAATGGGCTTGAGGAGCAGATCCCCTCCGAAGAGTAGGAAGTAGAAGCAGGCCACCAGGTAGCCCATGCAGAAGATGCTGATGCGAGTGGTACCCGTGATGAAGATGATGGTGAGGACAAACCAGAAGAGGTAGCTGAACATGATGACCTTCAGCATGTCCAGGTAAGACCTGCAAGTTTAGAGTGGAGCCATTACTGAGATGTGGGTATTTACACGTTCACCTACAGGTAGATTTCATGTGCTATTAGGGCTGAGAATCGACTTTAAAAAAATCACTAATTGTACAGTTTTCTGTGATTAATTGCATATAATTTTTAATTTTAATAACTCATAAATATTAAATATTTATACACTCAATTCCCAAATTATCAGGAAGGGGAGTATATGGGACACAGCCACAAATTCATTAGTGTAACACATTCATTTTCTCTAAATTCTGACATCAGTTTAATAAGACACTACAATTTGTCTAAAAACTGTTAATTTTGCATCTAGGGAAGTTAATTTTGTCATGTTTATTTCAGTAATAAAAGCATTTCATCAAATCCATGGCATGAATTATATACACAAATTGACTGTTTATTGAACAATTTATGTAGTTTTGTGTTTGATTTTCTTCAGTTACCTGTAATGCCATTTCTCTTGATGTACATGCTTTTCAGCAGTTATCTATCTCAGGGCTAATATGACGACCCCCCCCATCACTGAAGGTTCTTCTACGTAACAAACTTCATTGAATGTGTTTCTGTTGTTGATGTCTTTGCTGTAGAGCACTTCTGTAAATTCCATATTTACTTATCTTTGTTCCATCAGTAATTTGCACATTTAATGTGCTTCAGCAGGTGGATAGAGTCCTTCACTCAAGCACAGAGAATCTTTTCTGCAATCTTTTTTTGCTTTAAGGGCGTACCCCGTGTGGCTGGGGATAGACCCATTCAGGGCGTACCCCGTGTGGCTGGGGATAGGCCCATTCTGGGTGTACCCTTTGTGGAAGGGATAGGCCCACTATGGGCACACTCCATGTGGTGGGGATAGGCCCATTCTGGGAGTACCCTTTGTGGAAGGGATAGGCCCACTATGGGCACACCCTATGTGGTGGGGATAGGCCCATTCAGGGCGTACCCTGTGTGGTGGTGATAGGCCCATTCAGGGCGTACCCTGTGTGGTGGGGATAGGCCCATTCTGGGTGCACCCTACGTGGTGGGGACAGGCCTATTCCTGGTGTACCCTGTGTGGTAGGGACAGGCCCACTCTGGGTGTACCCTTTGTGGTGGGGATAGGCCCAGGCTTACTGCAATCCTGCCCTGGATTAGCAGATCTGGAAAGTGGATGAATTAATGGGTGAAATGGCCATAATTGCCACAAGATGAACATTACATATTATACATATTATATATGCATATGTCATCCTTATATGTGTATAGCATGTCTAAGCTCCACCTATATACTAATATTGAAAGTTTAAAGGAAAGTACACCCTTTATAAATATCCAGTGGGTCCTTTGCATTGGCATCTTTCCATGATCTCACCTGACTGAATCCCACTCAGCATTACACAAGTCCACATGTCTTCATTAGGAAAACGTGCCCCATAACCTAAGAATCCCATGGGAATGTGGGAAGAATATGTGCAGCGATTTGTAAGGCCTTCTGGGATGGGCAGTGGATCATTTACGGTGAGAGAGCACTCCCTTCTTTAACCTCCAAAAAGCTGCCTCATGTCATAAAGGCCCATTATTTCAGCTGGCCTTTTAAGCACCATCCAGGCCGTGTAGCACAAGTCTGCTGTCATGTCAGGCTGCTCTGATGAAATGCTGCATGTCACACTGAGGCCTTATGCCGATGGGCCAGAGTGGATGCCTGTCGCTCTTCTTTAAGCCGTATCATATTAGGAAAAATCCCTTTCTATACTTAAAAGCTACTTATTGAATTATGTGAATGAAAATTGTGTCTGTGCAGAAAAATGTGGGCGTGAGATGGACAGAGTGGTTGTGAAGTATAGATTTCCTCCCTCCTGATGGTAACCTGATCTGAGGCACAGAAGGATGGATTAAGAGGGAACGAGCAGAGAAGGTTCCTGTGATGCTTTCCCAACTTGCTGGGTGATGGACAGTCAGATAATAAAAGATGTATCCACTTCACACACCAAAACAGTGGGATGTGTACATAATCAATTAGGCCGGGCAGACTTGGGCCGGGCCCTTGAGTTCGGTGAGCACCGTGGTAACCGGAGGAGATCAAAACCTCCGGTTAAAACAAAGTGCTTAAGAGAGCACTTAGAGACAGAGACATCCAGGACAGATAGACTGCTGTGGAGACCGGCATGGAGAAATCACATCACTACTTCCTGGAAAACATCGAGGGCACCACAAACAGCCTGAAGATCATTTACAAGCATCAGGGCACGGTTTCCTCATCAGCTCACTGATGAGTGAAATTTCCATCCACTGCAATGTCATAACAGATAATCAGATACCCCGCCGAACAGCCCAATACAAGGTAGGCTGAAAAGCCACTCCAGATCATTCAGGAAATTCGGAAATTGGTATTTTACTGTATTGTATTAGATATTAGACAGCGGTTAATTTCGTCTGTAGCCGATAATGAATGCTTCCTGCTGTGTTTGATTCATCACAGTGTAATTACACACTATATTACTGCAATATATTCAGTCTATTTAATTGAAGGCAACCCGTGATTGGCCCATTGGCCACTGTGACTAGGCACGCCCCCCTGGGCACCGTGACCACGCATGCCCCCCAGTGGCCACTGTGACCACAAACAGCCCACCACTAGACACTGTGACCATGCATGCCCCCCCCCCCAGTGGACACTGTGACCATGCAAACCCCCCAGGGGATACTGTGACAACAAATGACCCCCAGTGGACACCCTGACTACGCACGCCTCCCACTTGCTGACCACAAATGCCCCCCCAGTGGCCACCGTGACCACGCACGCCCCCCCAATGGCCACTGTGACCACACATGCCCCCCAGTGGCCACTGTGACCACAAACCCCCCCCCGCTGGACACTGTAACCCTGCATGCCCCCCCCCCCCCCCATGGACACCGTGACCACAAACGGCTCCCCCACTGGACACCGTGACCACACACGCCCCCCCACTGGACCACACATGGAGGTCAGAGTGGGAGGGCACCTGCAGTAGATGAAATCAGGGACAGGGTTGTGTAGGCTGAAAGTAGCAGCATCCAGATCCCTGCAGATCTCCACGTTATCTCCAGCCATGAGGCGCACGGCAGCCTGGTTCTCCTCCTCAAAGATCTGCCTTTGCAGGGAGGCACACAGCAGCAGCATGAAATCGTCTGTGTGGGAGGGAGAGAGAGAGAGTGCATGGGACCGCTAGCACGCTGCACAGCTTAGGAGCGACTCTGAGTGTCACCCGGGGTGGGGTGGGGGGGTGTACTCACAAAGGAGAAACATGGGGTTGGGTTTGGTCTGGAAATCTGGCAGGTAGAGCCACTTGATGATGTTGGAGTTTGTACTTGAATTGGGAAACCTCCATGGGTAGTCTGGGGGGCACAGAAGACACCAGATCTGTGAAGCTGCAGTCACCTGCCGAAAGGTCCCCAGTGTGCCCCAGGCCGCTAAAGCAGCCAGAGCCACAGGGCTCACCTTTACAGGGCGCTGAAGCAGCCACAGGGCTCACCTTTACAGGCCGCTAAAGCAGCCAGAGCCACAGGGCTCACCTTTACAGGCCGCTGAAGCAGCCAGAGCCACAGGGCTCACCTTTACAGGCCGCTGAAGCAGCCACAGGGCTCACCTTTACAGGCCGCTGAAGCAGCCACAGG
>JAODJW010000091.1:252573-263249 GCA_026777045.1 Hyperopisus bebe
GTTCAGTGGCTGGGATAACGGCTACACCCTATGAGGCTTGGGAATTAGGAAAAATCATCACGTCTTTGTGGAGGCCAATGTGCGCCTCTTCGCCAAAGCTCACGCCCACGGGCATCATGACCAAATCCGAAGGCGTGGTCCTGCTGTGGACTGTGTGTACCTGTGCTCTGCTCCGAGGGCGGTTCCTCTGTGCCTTCGCTGCAGTGCCGGCTCTCCTCCTCTTTGAGCTGCTTCTCCTTCAGCTTCTCCACGATCCCATCTGTGAGTGAGTTCCCCTCTGGCTCCCTCGCCTCCGTGCCGAAGGAGGGGCTGATCATTGAAATGTCAGCTAAGCTGCCCTCTGGATGAGCCAGTCTGAGAACAGGTTGGAGTTTCATCAGCCCTGTCATCTCCTACAATCAGATTTACTGCGACAGCCATTCATTTTCCGCTGCTAACCAGAGTGGGCTGCGATCAGGGAGCTCCTTACACGTCTCACATTACTTTCACTTCCATGAAAAGAATGCATTTGCATTCCAAATACTAAGGTTTGCAGTAGAATGGGACAAATAGCCAGCATACACTTAAACTTGACATCTCTTCCAACAATGGAAGAAAATGGGTCAGAGTTTAAGGTCAGGAAGCATGAGATGGCACAAAAACTGCCATTTCATGTCTTCGTTAAGACTTACTCATTCTGTTGGGTAGGGATTTTTTGCTTGATGCTGTATAAACAGTAGATTACAGAAAGAAGAGATCAGAGAGAATATTTTGAGAGACAGGAATCAGTTTCATAGTGTGAGTATTAAGTGAGTATTCTGTTATTTAGTGCAGGGGACTTGGAACGAAGACGTCTGCTTGGGGAAACTCTACAAATATTTGTTTATGGAAGATAAACAGGGAAATTAGCATATGTATGGCATGCTTGGAAATGACCAGGCTGGGGGAGAAAAGACCAGGGGGTGCAGAAATATGGAAAGGATTTAGCTTAGGAATGGGTTCTGGGGTGCAGATCTGGAACAGATTTCCGGGAGAAAGTGCAGGAGGGGCAAACACATGTGTGGTGGTTTCCTGGAGGGCAACGAGACCGCAGCCCATCCAAACACAAAGAGCGTGATTATTCTAACGCGAAAAAGCTGCGACTGAGAGGGGCTGCAGGGTCTCGGGATTCCTCAATAGCCGTGAATGAAAAGCACAAGTTCAGCTAGAAGAAAGATCCATTCTGATACCTTAAAGGTATCACTATCTACTCAAAAGTACACATACGGTTAGTGGGGAGAGCGGGTGGAGGAAAAATTACTGATAGACACATTCACTGGGGCACCAATGGGGAGCAGAAAGCAAGCAAATACCCACCTATTCACGATCAGATAGACACGGCCATTGACTTTGGCATGGCTACGTAGGAAGCAAAATGGAATCAGATGGCAGAGGAAATATGAGAGATTAAGGGAAGTTCGACAGAAGGCAAGGACAACATGATGGCAGAAAATGGCTAGAAAACAGGAAAGCAATGAATGGGACACAATGCGGATGCTACCAAAAGACCCATGTGATTCCCTGAGAGCCTGCAGAATTTGTCAGCATTACAAGCATGCCGCATGTCTCCCTGTGATGATGTCATCAGGTATGCGTTTCTCCAGAGGGACTTTCTGCCTTCTTTCGCAGAGGAGTCACAGTGCCAGGTAAAATGTATGTGGTTCTTCAAGGAACGATACAGAGCAGTACTGTAGTAAACCAAGCAGTGACTTCAGGCACTTCGGGGATAAGATGCAGTTTACAGCTTACAGACGGGAAAACAAGCACAGTACTCAACACTGAAAGAGGACTGTGATTACCTTCCTATCATCGCTATGGTCATAACAAGGGCCTTCCCTACACAAACAATATAAATAATGTCTGAATGAAATAAGTTTAATCAGAACCAGGCTGTTAATGCAGTTTATAATTCAGTAGCTTCACTTTCTGCAGCTGGTCTGCAGGTGTCACTGTGCTCAGGCATGGGAGTACACACAGCTCCATCCCTTAATTATAGGCAGATCACTGATTCTACATTACATTACACTGCATTAAACTGAGCCATGGGAAGTCAACCACAAAAGGAAAAATGGGGACAAAGCACCCTGGAAAACAGCTACAAATACCAAAGGCGTACATTTGCAAAAAACCTGAGCAATATCACTCCAGCATAACTGACAGGAAACTAAACTTTATCAGTGCCAACAATCCACACTGGCAACAGAGCCAGTGTCAGGCGGTAAGTTTGGGGGCTGGGCAGCCTGTCTGTGAGGCTCTCACCTGTAAACAGTGCTCTCCTGCTTGGCCACCACAGCCTTCAGGTCAGTGAGCTGCAGGAAGCGATCGTGGAAGTAGTGCAGGTGCAGGATGCACACCAGGAGGAAACAGGTGGGGATGAAGATCCGCGTGAAGAGGTCTCGCACAGAGAACCTCTCCAAGCCAAAGTCCCTCAGTCTGGGGCCGGGGGTAGGAGAGAGGAGTAGAGGGCCAAAAGTTAATGAACCTGATCTCCTTCCACAGCACTTTCTCTTTTAGAATTTTAGGCTGACACAGGATAGCATTTTATACTCATGCTTAAATCCTGTCATCAGCTGTTGGTGTGTGACTCACTCTTTCACCTCCATTCCGGTCATACGTGACCAAATTGTGGGAGAGTTTTCAAACTGGTAGGTGTACACCAGAATGAGAACTAGCATTGTGTAAACCACTACAGACATCCAGAAGTACTTCAGGATTCTTCTCCACCATTCATAGTGAACCTGGCAACAGACACAAAGGCTCTGTTTTAAAACCCGTCTTGTGTGATAACATCAACAAGTGGACAGCACTAAATACAAGTGTAAGCGACCACCAAGACTCATTGTGGTCCGATCACTCAAACCACTTGCTGAGGTGGTCCGGGAGGCATTTGACCACATATCTTTTGTAGTTTAAATGCTAATTCATCCTATTGCATCCCCTACAAAAATGTGATTTAGGCAGAAACAAAATCTGAGCACCAGCGGTCAGCTGCCCACCTTGCAGACACGACAGACATGGGTGTGAACAGAAATGTCTCGGCTCTCCACTATTCAATCGCGGAAAATCATTTTAAAATTAAGTGCAATAAGGGGCAAAATGTAAAGCAATAAAACAAAATGCTTAAGTTTAGTCATACACCACCTATGCGCGCATTCAAGACATTCTAATGTTGGCGGGTGTCATTAGCTGAGGAGCATACCTGGTACAGGGCGACACAGAAGAGAAGGAGCATCATGTAGATGATCTTATACAAGACGATGCGGCCCTCAAAGCTGACAAAGAAGAACATGCCCCCGCAGATGTAGATCCAGTACTTGACAAACATGTTCATGACCATGTTGCCGAGGACCTGCATGATCTCCTCGTTACCATCTCCTTCATCCTCCTCTATAAGAAATGGAACATTTTTCAAATTTTTGAAGGAAATTCTTAACGATAGGTGTCCAGTTACATGCTTCACTTCTGCCACACGAAGCTCAAACTAAGTCTGACACCAGCCATCTATGGCTGAAGCACTGAGAAGACGGAGCAAAGCCTAAGACAACTATGCCACAGGTGCTGCAATGTCTCCTCAGCATAACAGAAATGGGAGTTTCTCCCAACCCAGGGATCCAGATGTCTGCTCGTAGCCCCATGCACTTTCCTCCACTGAAGGACGGCACTGTTTCTCCAATGGCGGCTTGTACAGAGCCCTTCAGCTGCCCCTGGGGGAGGAACCTGCCACAAACGAACTCAACCACTTTGACTTCTGCAATCCGACAATGTAAGTGATGAAGGAGCAGCGGCCCCAGGACAGAGCCCTGGGGGACACCACATGTGATAACTGACGTGTCAGATTTATGGCCTGATAGGGTAATGAAATGTCTTCTGTCAGTGAGATATGAAGCAAACTAGTGGAGCCCTGCCCCACAATCTCTCCTACATTGTGAAGTCTTTGAATCAAAATGGTCTGTGAGACTGTGCCAAAGGCCGCATTTAAATCAAGCATAAATAGGTGGTTTATGGCACTAGTGTCAGTTGCAATAATTAGATCGCTTAAAACTTTAACTAAAGTGGTTTATATGCTGGGGAATTGCCGGAAACCAGGATGAAGTGGTTCAAGGAGGCTATTATTTTGAAGATAGGCAAGAAGCTAGGAGTAGACTATATGTTCCATTGTTTGTGAATAGAAAGGAAGATTTGAAATCGGTTGGTAGTTACCAAGGTTAGTTGGGTCAAGGCCAGGTTTTTTAAGGATGGGCGTGACAGCCTCCAATCTGAAAATAGTAGGAACTATGGGCTATGAGCTTGGGATTGACTGAAGAGGGTGGTGAGTAGGGGACCAAGCACTAGGAGACATTTCTTAGAGATGCAGGAAGAAGGTCAAGTGTACAAGTGGCAGAATTTGTAGCATTATGTCTCAAAAGAAAGAAATATTGACAGAGGTATAGCTATGAAACCTTCTTCGATGCCTTTGAGAGGTCTGGCAATACTGGGGTTTGAAAAGACTAAGGAGCCCCAGCGTCGTCTCCCTGATTCTCCACTGCAGTGCTCAGGGACAAAGATGGAAACACCAGCTCGGCACCTGTGTGGTTTTCCATAGACACGATACCTAATGCATCCCTGAAGAATCTTGGAAGTGCATTCACTATGTCCACCAACAGTGTTTCCAACAGACAAATGGATTTAATGCCAGTGTGTTGACTAAGCATGTCAGCAATCTTCCACCTCCCCCCTGCCCTCAGACTGGACAGTTTTGATAACCCAGCACCTAAAAGCAATCTCGGCACAATGACCGAATCTCATCCTGCACCTTATATTCTTCCTCAATAGCGCTGTACATATGAGAACTCTGCTGGCCTATCTTCAAAACAGCAGTCCATGTTCAAAGACTGAGTGATAAAAGGGTATGTTCCCAGACAGGTCCACTCCATTAAGGTGGAAAAGAAAGAGATGTTTATGGCATCCCAATCCAGATATTTGTTGTTAGAAGAAAGCTGCAGGCCCAATCCAGAGCCAGGCTTTCTGGAAGAACAGACCAGACACTGCAGTCTGCAATCAAAGAGCCACAACATGGCTGTGTAGGTCATCCAGCCCTTGTCCACCTTCTGACACAGGTATGTAGAGAACGGAAGGCCGAGTTTAGTGGTATCTTTCCCAGTTCACCAGTCTCTTTTGTATCTCATCGACAAAGCCCCCATTGAAGCCACAAGTCCCTAAAACACCAATAAAAATCTTTGGTGAAACACCAATATGGAGTATACCGAGGCTGACTCAGAAGCGAGAAATCTATGGTCACTAAGTGACAAAAATCAGAAAATCCAAATGTCAATAAGACAGAGCTCATTACCCAGTTACCATACACCCCATTAACATACACCCTATCCAGTCTGGCTGCCCCTACTCTACCCTCAGCTACCTTGAGCTACTTATACTGCTTAACTGGTAGGCGGAATTTCCTCCAAACATCAGGGAGATCATTTTCTCCAGTCACCACAGACAGATGGGAAGCAGAAGAAGGGTGAGGCTGCCCTTCACAGCCAGCTTGCTCTCACCTACACAGAGCAAGTTGGTGGAGGCGTAAAGAGAAACTCCCCACGAGGATCAATAAAGTATCAGAGGGAGATGGGGAGAGAGGGAGACAGCTGTGGTATAGAATGTGTTTCTTATTCTGTTTTTCATTTAGTTCATGAAATCAGACAGGGAGTAATAAATGAACATGTAATTAACTTATTATGCTATAATACATTCACTTCAGGATACAGAAACAGGTCACATGAAACTTGGCAATTTTAAATTGCAAGTATCTTGAAATAAGTCAAAAGATATGGACATAATGTTTAAGTATGCCTCTGACATTCATATGAAGTCTCATTCAATCACATGTCACTGACCACTACTGCATATGTGAATAAGCTTCAAGACTGCCAGTCACTGCGCTTTGAAAAGTGCAGTTCGGGTGGATTGTGGCAGATAACGGGCCATACCCTTCTTTATGTCATCCACTTTGATGGCAGAAAACTCGGTCTCCGCCTTCAGTGTCTCCTGCCTCTCAGTTAGGGCCTGCCGCAGAAGTAGCCAGAAGCTCAGGAGGCACAGGATCTGCAAGGACATGCAGGATCACCATCATCTCACAGGGACCAAGGAGCCCACAGTGTATAACGGGCAGATACCATCATCTCACAGGGACCGAGGAACCCACGACTTAAAAAAAAGTTTAGTAGCATCAGCATAATTTATACAGTTTCACGCTCTGGTTAACTTTTAGAATAATGATTGAACAGCAGTAGTGTTATAAATGCCATTGCATATTGCCTATAAATATCTGACTGATGGTCATATTTAGCTTACAAGCAGGGCAAAGACAGCCATCCTTTACGAGCCATGAAATTAGATGAAAAGCAAAAGACAGCAGAGTTTTGGCTGGAGAAAAGCTCATACAGGGATGGCAGTGAGGTCATGAGGTGGGCCATTGAACAGACCCATCCAGAAAAAGGCACATAATAATATGAAAAAGATGACAATACACAATGGCTCTGTTACAGCATGAGGGACGTACCTTCGAACTGAGCTCCGGAAAGGGCACCTCTGGTTTTAGGAACAGTCCTGCCACTCCATGAAGCTTCTCAAAACTCCAGATGTACTGCAGAATCAGCAGCAGGTTCCCGTAGGCAACCATGAATGGCGACGTGAGCATGGCGTACTTGCGCCTGTTGCGGACCATCCAGAGTGTGCAGGACCAGATGAGGAAGACGAAGGTCAACCAGCTGACGTAGGTGATGCTCCAGGCCTGAAAACAGCAAAGAGACATGCAAAAGGCATGGAGTTCTCCATCATTAGTCAAGCACTGTGGGGCATTTCAGTTCTGCAACAACTGATGTCCAAACTGCCATTTTTATTTGTAAAATCACTTGGATAATGTTTATTGGAGAGGACACAATAAAACCACCTTAAATTAAGCAATGTAAATTTAGAGCCCCTTTCTTCAGGTATAGACTATAATTTCTGTGCAGCAAAGATATATGCTGTGGTGTGGAGGCCACAGCTGCAATGTGGCGCAAATGAGATGAGTTCCTGTCAGCCATTTCTTCATCACCGGAGTGGACGTGTCTCCAAGTGGCCTCCGATGCTGGACTCACCATCATAGCTATCAAAGCGCAGACGTAGCTCTGCTTCATAATGAACTTGAAAACCGTGGACAGCGTGCTGGGTCTGCTGCCCTCCTCCAGCTCCGTCCCCATTGACGCATCCTCCTGGGCTTCACTGACCTCGGGGACAATGACTTCGGGTTTCTCTTCTACTGGGAGAGAGAAACAACATAACAGAAGTCCTGTCCAAGACCAAAAGCACCAACTGCAGGCACCTTTAACACCTTTCCCAATCTGAGTCCCACCTAAATCCTGGTCCTGCAGGTCCATTTTGTACTGGGGAGTAGAGTAGAGGTGCAGTGCTGTAGGGCCGTTCTCACAGGCGATGGTGGGGGCGATGTAATCGAAAGAGGTTCCATTGGAGGTTACCACCATGCCCTGACACACAGCATCAGAAGCTGATAAACATCCCCAAGCGCACCATTGTTCAAAGAATCAAAATATATCTCCATAAATGCAGAATATTCTACAGTTGGATGAAATAGCAAGGGGTGAGCAAATGTTACAATACTCATGAGAGGAAATAAAGGGTCTCTTATTTTAGGATGTACTAACTTCAGATGTGCTGTAGCCGTCCTGGGTGGAGATGAGCTGCAGGGAGGACATGACTGATTAGCGTGGACCATAGGCCCAGGAAGGAGGAAGAAGGATACCGGCGAGGCAGGTGATGGGGTCAAGACCATTGGACTCGTGGCTCAGTCATTACGGAGACGTCCTCAGGGTGGAGCTCTGGGCTCCAACAGGAGGATGGTAACAGTGCACTGATGCTTTGAAGCAGATGAGGAGGTACAAGGGCAGGGAGAACTACTGCTATTTGAGGCTGAATGTACCAGGAGACCCTTCTGCAGGCCTCAAACTCATCACTCACAGTCACAGTGAATGCTTTGCTTATTCATTTGAAGATCATCCAAACTGCATGCATCAAATATGTCTGTAACACTTAAGGCCATGTTTCTAGCAGTTTATAAACAAATTCTTAACAAATAATAATGCATTCATAGAGCATGTTAAACACGGCTATAAATATTTATAAAAAAGCACAACACTTGACTAACACTTGATGAAGCTCTCACCTAAAATGCACTATAGATACCTTTATAATGCAGTACAAAGCATCCTTAATGATTATACCGACCATTATAATGCATTATTCATTCAATTCAATTTATTTTGTTATAATGCCTTATATGTTTATAATGCATTATGACTGTGTTCATAAATTGCTAAAAATATGGCCTTAAGTGTTACCAATATGTCATCACAAACTTGACAAAAAGCCCTTTTCCTAAATCCACATGAGCTAGCAGATTAACTGTAATTAACACAAATAAAGATCCAGCCAGAAGATAAACAGCAGAAATGTGCCCCGGACCCTCGGACCCCGCCCCATATAAAACGGGCCTGAACGGGGGCGGCTGTCCCAGCTCACATACGTTCCTCTCCTCTGTGGGGTGACGCGTCCTCTTCCACAAATGTCGCCTTCTCTGGGCTGTCTTGTCCTCCTCCACATTTTGCTCTAGCTCCTCCTCCTCTTCATTCTGCTCTCCTCCTTCTGGTGCCTGAAGGAAACATAATTCAGATTCAAGCCAGGAAACGGGACCCAGAAATATATTATCATGCATTAGCCAGTGCGAACCAGCATACAGAAATACACAGGAATAGTGCATATCCTAGTCAGGTCACGGAGGGGGCCTGGAGCCTGTCCCAGGCAGCAAAAGGTAGGGACACCCTGGACGGGATGCCAGCCCATCGCAGGACACAAGGCGGGGGACACCCTGGACGGGATGCCAGCCCATCGCAGGGCACAAGGCGGGGGACACCCTGGATGAGATGCACACCTCCAAAACCCTCAATCCTGGAGGGGGGAGGCAACTGATAACTTACATGATCAGTAGTTCAACAGATGTTTTGCCAAAGTAGAAACAATTTCTAGGAACCTGATATAGTCACACAGCGACTGTGTGCAAATATTCTTTCTGGGAACATATTAAGTTAAGTTATATTAATTTCTCTGTGATACAATTACATAATTTCAATCTACATTAAACAATGCCAAATTTTTGATTAGCTTTACTAAAACTCATTATTATTTAGATCATGTTTACAATTGATCACATCCAGGAATGATTCCTGTGTCATATTTATTTTCAGCAGATTTATATGGCAATAAAATATTACTGCTTCCATTATTCAGATGACAGAGAAACAGAAGAGCACAGTGATCAATAATCCATAATCCACGGCAGGCAGGGGCAGGCGGGCAACAGGAAGGAAGGATGGGGGCAGGCGGGCAACAGGAAGGAAGGTGGGGGCAGGCGGGCAACAGGAAGGAAGGTGGGGGCAGGCGGGTGTGCTGGCAGGGGTAGGTGGGTGTTGGGGCAGGTGGGCAGGCGAGCCGCGGGGCAGTCGGCCTGGAAGGGGACTCACGACGTCGATGGGTTCCTGAAGCCAAAGGCGGATCAGCGTGGCCAGAGTATAATACAGCACCAGGAGCATGATGGGATTGACAAAATGGTGCCACTTCAGGCCAGGATGGACCAGGAACCTCCACGTCTGATTACAGCTCGTCTGAACGATCGGTGAGATGCCAAATAAACTGGGAAGAGAGATCAACAGCATAGACATTTTATAGATCTGCTCATCACATGGGGCCAAAGTACCACGTCACTAGTCAAAGCACTTCAATAAGGCTGCCCCTCCTTTACCTGGCCCCTGTGTCGTCACATGATCCACGATCATACGGGCCAGCAGGAAGTGGGGAAGGGCTTTAAGGCACCATCAACACTCTGTCAGCAGCAGTACAGAGCAAGGCCGAGTCCTCGTCAGCAGCTGATTAAGGTGCTGAAAAGGCAGTAACCCCCACCGTCCCCCCCGGAGCCAAGCCTGCCGCCAGCAAGATATGAGCTTTTATCGCTAGGCCAGGAGCTGTATTCTGCACTGTGTTTTAGGGACGCATCATGCAGCGATTTTTCCACGTACAGGGGGAGAGTCTGCAAAGTCTATTCAAAATCTGCAAGTAGTCCAGCAACGAAATCAAAGACCAATAAACAAAACAATTCACACAGTTCCAGAAAAAAATACTTATTTAAAACAATATATTACTGAACCACACATATGTTTCCAAAACAAATCCTAGTAAAGAAGCTATGCCTGCCTTCTCTGAGCATTAAGGTCTCCTAATGCAGGAAAGCCGTTTCCAAAACAATGAAGGTTTTATGTGTGCGGCAGGAATGCAATGAAGGTCCTTTTTGCTTGTGTGCAGCATTATCAGAGCTGTAACTCAGATGCAGCGCCCATGCCGCTTCTGAGTGCGTAAGGAGACCTAAAGGAAATGAGGGTCATCCAAGCAGCCTATATAAAGGCATAATGGCCTTGGATAGGGCTCCGCTCCAAGAGGGCTGAATTAGAGCAGGCTAAATCAATAACATCTCAAGGAGTCAAGGGCAGGACTTAACAGCAATGTGGCTGGCAGACGATGTCCCAGCATCACCTAGCCCCCTGAGATGGGACCAAGAGCCATGCATCTCAGAG
>JAODJW010000091.1:283137-294378 GCA_026777045.1 Hyperopisus bebe
GGGGGGGTCATGAGGTCACTGGAAAGGGGTGTGTGGTGTTCCCGATATGTTTGTAAGTGGATGAAGGTCCAAGTCTTTAGAGACCTGGTGCTCCCTGTCTTGCTGTATGGCTGTGAGACATGGACACTATCCAGTGAGCCAAGACTGGACTCCTTCGATACTCTGTCTCTTAGGAAAGTCCTTGAGTACTTCAACTTTGTGTCGAATGAGCGGTGGGTAGAGTCGTCCCGAACGAGGCACATTACCTGCAACCTGCGTCAGTCACAGCACTACGGCCATGTGGCACGTTTCCTTGAGGGTGATCCGGTTCACAGGATCCTCATTGCTGAAGACCCAAGCGGCTAGACCAGGCCAACAGGATGCCCACATAACACCTGGCTGCGGCAGATGGATGGCCATTTCCGGAGGGTGGGACTGGACCGTGTGTATGCCTGGGGGGCTGCCAGCTGGGATCCCGAGGAGTTTCACCGTGTGGTGGGTACGGCAACACGCAGCATCAGTGTATACTCCCCAGTCTGACCTGACCCTCCATCCATCCAGCAATCTCCTTGCGCCCAACTTTCCCTCTCTTAGGCCCGATTAATAAACAGGTGCTAGTAAAACACAGCTATGGTCAGAAGAGCCTAGCAGCACCATTACATAAGCTTTAAGGGCCGCCTTTATAGTACCGTAGCATAGATCCAGCACTTCACCATGTCTTATTGGACAGCTTACATGCTGATAAAAATGACCAAGGGGCTTCTTAATACTACCAGTGTATTAAAATAACCAACTATAAAATGCAGTGCATCAGGGGAAATGTACTGCAGATGGTGCTGTAACAATGGTGGATGTTGCCTCCATCATATTAGCTGTAGGATAAATATAAACCTGTGAGGTGGTGGCAGATTCACCAACTTTGGACAAATGAAATCAAATTGTAAATATTTGGAATTATCCATGCACCAGATGGTGAATAGTTCTCTACTAAAAGTAAGACTGTAATCTAAGGAGAGGTAATGAGGAGTTTAGGGGCAGGTCACGAAGTGTTAAATGCAGCAGATAATCATTAAGTATATCCTTGATGGGGGCCACAGCAGGCAGCACCTGGCCCCTCCCTCCGCGTTCATTAACACTTCATTATTCAGCTCAAACTTATCCGGAGGACTTTTCTATAGTTCCGCCCATTTAGGCAACAGCATATCTGACTGGAGTTGAGTCATTAACCATCTTGAGAGAATCGGACTACAGGGACTAAGGACTGGTTTGGGACTGAAGGATACATGGTCTCAGGAAGAGGGGCACAGCTACAGATAATCTGGTTGACAGAGAAGCAGTGTGAGGTAGAGAAGTGAATATTTACATTAAAGGGCATTCTACATGGGGGGGGGGCAGTTGGGACAGTCACGCTATGTCACTAAAGTGGCTTTCTGTCTTATTCTGTGGTGACTTTGCTGCGATGCATTTAGAGCTGGACATATTTCACATTCCACTTGCATAAGCAGCACAAGAATGACATTAAAATGAATTTAACAAACAGAAATGTCTGATGCCCCAACCGCATATGAAATCCATTCTATCACAGTGAATGGCTAAATCCCTTTGAGTGTCCACAGTGCAGACCTAACCCTAACCTAATCCTAACCCTAACCTAACCCTAACCCTCCCAGCCATGCGGAGCGCCCGGCTCCAGCGTAACTTACCTTGTCATCATTTATGACACCGTCCCAATAACAAATGAACAGCCGACACACAAGGACTGAAGAAGTGTGATCTCATGTCAGCATTACACTACAGGGAGGGACTACAATTCATGTTTATTCTCTGGGAATCAAACCCACAACCTTTGCATTGTTAGCACAATGCTCTGCTTGTTGAGCTACTACAAACAAAAAAAACCTAGAACAGGATATTAGCGTACAGCTGCATTTTGTGTGCTGCCCATTAGCATTCATAGACCTAATGTTCACATTAAGGCAGGCATCTTGCAAGTCGAATTATTATTATTTTTTTTAAGTATACCTCAATCAGCTAAGTGTAGATCTTCTAAAAATTGAATTTATCCTTATTACGTAATGCTGCACTGCAATATTAATTAAGCATAGATGATGTGAAGGAAATGACCATTTCACATCCTTGGCAGCATGTTAATCGAACCAAGTTTATATTCAGAAATATGAGATCAATATGAGTTCAGTGGTCTTCACTTATTGCCTCAACACACTCTGCCTCTGTACATCGCTTCTTCTGTTCCTGGATTGCAACTCAGATGATCATATATTATTATTTAAATATTTATAAAGAAATATGCTGTTACATCAAAGGGCAGAAATCCTGAAAAGTCCTGCCTCATGAAGGTACATGTGCACAGAGTAACAGGCATCTGTACTCACAGCTGAAGTTGGAATCAATCTTGTTCTCAGCCATGAGGCTGTTGATGGTGATTTGATAGATTATGTGCAGCAGCAGGAAGGTCATGCTCATGAAGCACAGGGACTTCAGCAAGCGCCCCGTGTGGCCTGGAGGACAAAAAACAAAACACAACAAAACAGGAGTCAAAGCTTACCACAACTGCAGCCAATCAAAAACACCCCAGTGAGGTCAGAAGCATCCCTGCATCTTACACATCATGTTTACCTCGCCCAGTAAGGCCCCACACTGAAGTTACACTTACACTTACAAAGTGTGCTTCTCTTCACATTCGGGCCTTATAGCTTACATTTGTTATTTAAGATTCATTGGCTTAGCCCAAGTCACATGACTATCAAGGCAGCTGGCAGCGGTGCTCTGCGAGGAGCTTGGGCTGCAGTCTCATTCTTCGGTTCTCTGGGCACCAGAAGAGACAGTGGGCTGCATTCGCACTAAAGCAGAGGGTCCAGGTGCACGCGGCCAGTATTGTGGAGGACTAGCTTGGTGCCTCGTCTTGTCTGGCCCATGAGACCTTCTGCATCCCCATGTCCACAGATACATTTGGGGAGATTCCGTGGGCAGGGTCCAGGTTTTCTGGCACAAAGGCATCGGCGCTGGGTGGGAAAGTCAGCAGGTCAGAATCCCACAGATGACTGGCTGCTCTTCTTAGACTGTGGTCAAAAGGCCACTAAATTCAATGGATGTAACTCGGGAGCAGTAACTACCACCCACTCCATCCATTGGAAAAAAAACATCAAGAGAGCAGACTGGCTCACATTCTTTAAATAAACACAAAGTTTCATGGCCAATTGTCAAGAAGCTTGCGGGTGACCAACATTCTCAGCCAGGCCACTTGAAAACACACATGCTTTGTCATTATCATTGCATATAAGCGGAACACAAATGAGGGGAAATGTCATCTTAAATGTCAGCTCCACTGGTACATGACAGAGTCTGTTGTTTTTTTTAATTATTAATCACTTTCCAGGAACCTGCAATGTGACATTTGTATAGCTTTTTATTTCTTTGTTGGTCAGACTGCATAAAATATTTAAGGCGTTTACTTTCAGATGTGTGCCATGTCAACTGTTTCCCCATAAAACTAGCCTACAGCTTTATTGTTCTCATTACCACAGAAATGAGTGGTACCACCAGACAGATGGGAAAGGTTTGTGAAAACTGCACGGTCTGCAAGCAGCTTGAAAGTCTGCTTTCTGAAACGAGTCACTCCACACACCACTATCTAGTGTTATTGTCACGATCTTCTGTATTTTCTCCAAACAAACTGGCTTTTGTGAGAGCATTAGTTTCTTTGTGTGATGACCTAAGTCCTGTAGTTGGCATCACCGTGACCCGGCCTCACGTTAGGCTCCGAGACCCTGGTCCTGTAGTTGGCATCACCGTGACCCGGGCTCACGTTAGGCTCCGAGACCCTGGTCCTGTAGTTGGCATCACCGTGACCCGGCCTCACGTTAGGCTCTGAGATTCTGGTCCTGTAGTTGGCATCACCTTGAGCTGCATGCGCAGTGAAGGTGTAAACAGGAGCACTCAGATCTGCTCCTCCTGTGGTCTGCAGTTTATCACGGAAGCCGGGGAAGCCAAATCCAAACAAATAAAGGCTGGGAACCGCCTGAAGTTTCCACCAATCTTTTTCAGAGGTTCAAGGGTGAGGAGCTCAGCTACAGCGTCTAGAGAGAGCCTGCAACATGGATCTTGCTGCAGATCTCTGTCTAGGGAGAGGTCTGCCACTCAGCAGATCAGAGCCATTACCATCCTTTTATGTACTTTTTGTTATTGTTACTGAAACAATTTGACCCTGGGAAGTGAAATCGTTAACATATGAAAATAAAATATTAGAGCTATTCACATCAAAGAACACTTAACAGCACTGGTGGGTCTATGGGTGAATTAGGGGAAATGGCAAGTCAAGGGATTAGAGAACAAGCAGGGCTGGCTTGTGTAAACAGAACTGAGAACAGTGATAGACACTCTCAGGGCAGGACTGCAAACAGAACGGAGAACAGTGATAGACACTCTCAGGGCAGGACTGTAAACAGAACAGAGAACTTGAGATACTCTCAAGGGTGCGAAGTCTCCGTGACTGACAGAATGAGCAGCAATAACTGCACATTTATCTAAGTGGAGAGGCCACCATTACTGTAAGGGCTCACAGCGTCATAGTGGGGAAGACACCATCTATCTACTCAGCAGCACATCCTACAGGGACAGCGGCACTTTCCTGGGCAGGAGGGATGTGAGATAGGGATGGTGTGGCCATTGGCATGGGAGGATGATGATGAGTGAATGAATGTTACATTCATATAGTGCTTTACAAGACACCCAAAGCGTTTTATAGAACCAATGGGAGCCACTTCACCCAGCACTGTGTAGCCGCCAGCTGGACGACGGGCGGTAGTCATTCTGTGCCAGTACACTCACCGTACAGTAGCCGAGGTGGTGAAGGGGCAGTTGAGAATTAGGGATGAAGGTTTATATGGGAAGTATCATTTAAACTATACAAAAATATAGCTACAAGTTCAGCTGATTCAGAAGAAGGTTGATACAGGCAGCTAAAATAATTAGAAAATGAATAGTGGCAAGTTCCTTTCTAGCACTAAAGCACATTTCCTCCCAGATACAATCTCCATTTCAGTAGCAGGGTTTATATGCAGTAATACAATACCCACCATTATCCTGCTAATTAATATTCCTATTTTTTGTTAGGTTAAATATTTGCAAAGCAATGAGTATCCCTTCCTTATTGAATTTTGTCTTTTTGATTAATATTTTTATAGTGCTTTTAAAGAAACTCTGCTCAACCTTGCAGGAAACTGCTATAACTGCGATTCTATACCTCTGCAGTATTTTATTGGAGGAATCGACTGCAAAGTGTCAAATCCCTTCATTCACAGCTAGTTTTATGTCAGTCATTTTAACGCAGATATAAACCACATTCTTTTTATCCAGGACTGAAATGTTTCTCGTTCTATGAATTTAGATGAAGTCAAATGTGTGCAGTAATCCGCAGAGTTCCTAAAAATGCTTAGAATGGAATGGCTAATAAAACAGCCTTTTGATACTATTGATGACTTCTCTCTCAATCTGGAGCCCGTTCTCTATTTTATGTGCCACCTCAGGGACAGATTTTACAGCCCATTGGGTCACGGCAGGGAGCCTCTCCTCAGTTATTATTGGGTACTGCTGCACAGGCCTGATTCCAGGCCCAGTGCTTGCTTTTCCTTTCACCAAGGGGGACAGACACTGGACTGCAGGTGGGTCCTTTCATAACCAGCCTGCTGCAGGATACAAACATTCCTCATTAGAACCTCTCTGATCTCTCTCCATCTTCCTTACTGGCATGTCCATCAAAGAAAAGCCATCCTTCAGTGCTGCCACTGCTGAGAGGTCCACTGCCTCTCCCTGCATCATTTGATTACTCCTGTACATTAGAACCTTCATCTATCAGGGCTGAGAAAAAAAATCCAGGCTTTTAAAAGGCCATGAGCCATCACACAGCCTGTCGTCAGGCAAGTGAATATAACAGGCACCCCCCCCCCTCAGTGGGCGTTTATGTGCTGGAAACCCATACAGACCCTAAGCGTATGACACTGAAAGACCTCAGCAGCTACTGACATCGGGGCACAGCACAGCACAGCAACTGCTCGATTTAACATGCCTATTATTTGTAAGAGCACTTGTCAGGCGACCAGCATGTGTTAATTACTACCCAGAATCCTCCACCCAAAGCAAAAAGCAGGATGTTGTAGAATCTTCGTACTTTTAACTGATGGGCACAAATACATCAAAAAATCTTACTTATCAAATGTCACAAGATAAAATACATTTTCTCATAGCAACATTTTGTATTTAATTAAAATACAAATAATCTGTAATTTGAAAATAGAAAAATACGTACAAAATAGTAACAGTACACGAAGAATACGTGAATAGTTAGTCCTAGTCATGTGTAATATTTACAAAATATAAAGCGGTGCCTAACTTTACAACTTTAAATAGAATAATATTTTTGTAACGTGTTATATTGTTAACTATGAAATAAAAAATGACTTTTGTAGCATTAGTAACGTAATGAGAACTCAACAGGCTGCACCTACCGCAGCGGGCTGGGGTTAGGGCTGGGATATCGCGGCTCCGGGATTCCGAACTGCGATACAAACGTTCATGATTTCCTTTGGAGATTTCGGTCTGGGTCTCAGACCCGTTACGCCCTTAATTTATAGCCAGTGTTTCCCACAGAATTAGTGTCGATGGCTGACAGAGGTGGCGCGGACGCGTGTTCACGCGGAAACAGGCACACCAACGGTTTCTTAAATTCACTATCATAATGCGTGAATTTCCCGCTTTGTTTTAGGTGGGGTGCCGAACATCAGCAAACTCGAAGAAGAACCTGATTTTAAATAGATGCTCAAAAAAAAGAAAGAAAAAGAAAAACGGAACCGGCGGCTGTTAGGCGTATAATATTCCAAGTTCACCAGTCGCTTCTCCTTTTGATACAGGCTTAGTGGCTATAAAACTCCTACGTCTAGCTGATAGAAATTAATTTTGTCCGTAGGAACTAGCCTGATTTATCGCTATTAAAGTCTTCTATATATGGCAAACCATAAGATGCCTCTGCCTGAGCATGCCTGTTGAAATGTACCAGAATGCCACTAGCATGCCAGCAAGTTAATTCACAAGTTCCCGGGCAAGGCACTGCTGTCTGCTAACTGCTCTATTTTACTGTCCTATAATGACATTCAGTGAGCAGTATCTGACAGTGTATCTTACCACACACTTTACCTCAAGGCAATCTGCATTGAGCACCAAAGCAGCTTCTTTCCTAGCATTACCGGTCACAGGAAAACGAAGATTCACAGCGAGCAAGCTAGGCCCGGCAGGGTAGGTCACGTGATATAGTTGCATCTAAGACGGTGATAGGCTGTATTTAAAATCTTTTATACATAAAATAGTCTCTCAAAGTATTTTTATAGATTACATCTGATTGTTTTCCGTTCAGCAAAATACAATTTATAATATACTCAAAAATAAATAATTATTTTAAATATATTTAATTGAAACACTGGCCATCGCCGCTTTTAACAGAATCGGCTGGAAGAGATTTGTCTTTTATTGGGCACCCACAGGTATTTTGACTAATCTGTTTGTTGTCATGGAAACAGACTGCATCCATGGCTCATCTGTCCAGAAATATGTTCGAACTGCAATGTTTGGTGTCCACCAGGAGGTGGGGTGCCCTGGGCACATCTTGGCTGTCGTGCTAATACTCCACTGCAGAGTAATTGAGGGCAGTACTGTTACTGGTGTGGCATTTACTGTACTGCTGGTGTAATTTAATACAGCCACACAGACGGCATGCTTGTTGCAGACAGCAGGTCTAGGACCACTGGCCTCAGGCTACGGCACCAAGCCTTTCACTAGCAGGTTTGTTCCTGCCTTCATTAGCGTGCCAATGAGCCAATGATGCAAATATCCTGTGCTACTGGGGGAATTAAAAACGCACAATAATGCAGATTAGCTTCCGTACTTTCAGCATAGATCCTGGGGCAGTAACACCCCCCAAGTGCAGACCCTATAAACTATGAAAACAGCTATATTCAAGGGTCACCCACACCCCACTGGATCCTGGGGAGGTCACACCTCCCAAGTGCAGACCCTATAAAACAGGGGTAGCCAATCTTATCCGTAAAGGGCCGGTGTGTATGCGGGCTTTCGCTGCAACTCACTAATTAGAGGACTGATTTGGCTGAAAGAGGCCTCACACCTGGGTTTGAACAGCGACCTACAGGTTATCCCAAAAACCTGCATACACACTGGCCCTTTGCGGATAAGATTGGCTACCCCTGCTATAAAATATGAGAACAGCTATATTCAAAGGTCAATCACCCACACCCCACTGGATCCTGGGGTGGTCACAACCCCCAAGTGCAGACCCTATAAAATATCTGAACAGCTATATTTTATGTTTATTTACACATCACTTGATATACTGAAGAGCAGATTCAAGTGTGAACTATATAGAATATGAACAACAGGTCTATTCATCTGGATTCGGCCATGACTGTAACACAGCCTCTCCTTAAACCTCCGAACCCTCCCGAATCCTTTGCCATGAAGAAGGAGTAACTGTTTCTCAGCTCAATCCAACCCAGATGGGCTCACTGCTTCCTCTTGCTGTATTAACGTGTAACATCACCATTCGTTCTTAATCAAAGTCTTCATTCTGGGCTAAACCGCTTCTGCTTTTTCACAGCATAGTTCTGAGTGGGGGAATCGAGCCTCTGGCTGCCGTCAGGTCGTGAGCCGAGTGCCTCCGTTGTGAGGGTCCATTCAGCCGGCGCCGCGCCACCTCACCTTCTGCACTGCAGCCTAAGTATGTACCCCCTTCGGCTTCCTCTCATTTACTGCAGCACCACACGAGGGCGCATTCATGCACATGGCCTGCTGTGTCACTCAGCATGTTTGACCTTTAACTCCAACTGCTCCAGGGACTGGCTGACCCTGCTGTCTACGCCAGGAGGTCCATCCTGCACTCCACATCAGGCAGGGGTGCAGGGCCAGGAGGTCCATCTTCCTCGCAGGGTGTAGCTCGCTGTGCTGCCCTTCGGCACTCCCCCAGCTTGACTCTACAGACCAAGCACCTGGTCCTGGCAGATACATATTGATGTAGAGCTAATTTAAAATCAGGCACATAGAGTGCTTCTGTTTCCCACTGCCACTATGCCTTCCAGGACCTGTTCACACATTCTGGCCCTTCAGGATGAGCTCTGAAGGGAAATGGACCAAGCAGGCCAGCCAAGGACCAGAAGAGCAAAGAGGAAATGGCTTGCATTCACTTTTATGTAACTCGGGCCTACTTCTTGAGGAAGCAATGCTGCCTCTAGTGGTCTCTTTGGGTTTCGTCCAACAGAGGAGTTCTGTATTAAGCAGGTTTCTGACTTTCCCCATTCACAAGACTGAAAAGGTTCCATGAAATAGACTTTTAACCAAAGTCTCACATCCATCTGCTATAGTCTCACATCCATCTGCTATAATACTGCCTTCAATCTGTACGTTCTTTTTTAACCAGCATTTTTGTAACACTTAAAGCCCTCAGAGCACTAACGATACTGTATCATTAGTATAATAACCTTATGCATTTTGCAACAGGTGTTTATGGGCAGGTATTACCACTTATGCCATGTGTTATAATGTATTATGTATGCAGGATGTATTATGAATGCACTTCACTGTTTTATGAGCCATCAATGCCTTACATAAAGTGTATGTGTTATCTGCCGTTATGGCCTGAGCATTTCAATGGAAGCGGCATGGAATGCACAAGAATTAGTTCAACTTTACTATTATTCTTCGGTAAAAGGTCATTTTTTCCCTCCTGATCTCACAATGTGCCACAGTATGTACAGTAGTGGTACAGTATTCCACACAGTCTTATCAGTGACGACCTGCTTGGAATCCATTACTAATTCATGAATGTTATTTGATGACTGCCTTAGTAAGCTTGGTTTATGTTGATGCTGTAAAAGGCTGAGATGGTGAGACAGCGGACAGAGTGAGACACCTTAGTCCGCTCACCTGAAAAATATGACCTGCATGGCCTGTGTGACTAAAACGTTTGTCTAAATCCTACATTTGCCATTCAGACAGTACAGATGCCCCGGAGTGCTACTCTTCACTGACCCAGTCCTGCTCTCCATACCCTGGGGGTCACAGCACAGGGTCAGCCGACATGTGGTGCCCCTGCAGCCAGGGGGTTAAAGGCCTTGCTGAAGAGCCTGAACGAAAAAGTTGAACTGGCAACCTCAGAATCTCAGACACAGAGGCTTAACCCACTTAGCCACTTACCACCCCTAGTACAGGGGTCACCAACTCCGGTCCTGGAGAGCTACTATCCAGTAAGTTCCCTATCCTACCTGATGAGCCACACCTGCTCCTGGTATTTACCTGAGAACTAGTGTGGTTCATCAGAAGCCAGGTAGGATAGAAAACCTACTGGATAGTAGCTCTCCAGCCCCAGAGTTGGAGATCCCTGCCCTAGTATAATAGGGTGGAGCTGCGCCTGCATGAGGACATGTGACATGGTGCTCCCTGACTATGTGAACCTTTCTACTGAGCTTCCTGAGAAACCTTGGAATATACAGCCCCTGTGACAGGGCCAGGCTTCCTGCAGACTGTAGCTCAGTAGTGAAACATCGCTTCCTCCGGCTGATGCCCACAGTGTTCCGGACATATGACTTCCGCACTTTCAGTCCTGAGTTTCCAACATGTCTGGTATGATGCATGCATGGCAATAGTCTGAATATAGTCACTCATCTGAAAGGCTTTAAGTAACATATATGCACATCTCTTTAAGTATTGATGAGAGCGTAAGTGGTCCACTTCAAAAACTGAGTAGGGGGGGCATTTTAACCTTCTTCCTGCTTGTGTCCTTTTCATGGGAGATCGCAGAATGCTGCCTGCTAACCGGATACCTTTATCAGGGAAAATTAATTATTCATTAAACACATTGTTTGGTCACTTTAAAAACAGCCATTTATTTGTTTGACCAGTATCATTCCATGCAAACATATGTGTCCACAAACTCACCATCAGATAACGGAAAATAACTTAAAAATAAATGGCCAGAAAATAAATAATCTGAATTTAAAACAAAACACGCATCAGAGGTGAACCAGCCTTTATTGGTTTTTCAGAGATTCTGCGTTTGCTGTTAGAAAGGGTATGGTCCATCTCAACCTCCTTAAAAGCACAGAGCACAGAGCCTGCGGTACGTGGCATGTTCGGGGCAGGGTACAGACGCGGCCTCATCCCTGTCGGCGCGGAGCCTGCGGTACG
>JAODJW010000091.1:303805-314689 GCA_026777045.1 Hyperopisus bebe
GCGTGGCACGGCCCGGGGCATCTATCTAAACCCAGGGAGCCACCTGGGCGCGTGGCACGGCCCGGGGCATCTATCTACACCCATGCAGCGATCTGGCCGCATGGCACAGCCCAGTGTATCTTTCTTCACCCATGAATGAAGCTTTTGTTCAGCTACGGGGGCATTCAGGTCAGAGAGAGCGCCCCCCCACGCACAGGAAGGCCCCCCACACACACTCACCCGGGTTTTGGAAATCAATCAAGTGTTTGGTCAAGTCAGTGTTCGGTTTCTGTGTGCTGAAAATGGGTAAAACACAAGAAGGAGAGCAAAAGAACGCCGAGTCAGAAACCTAAAACCCTTAGAAATCAATGCTAAAATGTAGACATAGATCAGCGAGAGGTGCCTAAAGAATATGTTTAACTGTGACAGAGCATAACGGGCCAGCAAGAATCCCCAAACACACACACACACATGCAGACTCATGCATGCACACACACGTTCATACACACACACAAACACACACAGACATGCACACGCAGACTCATGCACACACAGTACCAGGCCCCGACACAGGTAACCTAATCTATTATTCTTCTGTGGCCTGTTTACACATGAACAGGCCAGTTCAAACTTGCTGGCAGGTCAGTCTTTAGCTACCTGGGGCGCCCCCCGCCCCCCCTTCTTGACACAGGCCTGACCGTTAACCCTTACATGATCAGAGACCATGTGATTGTCTCATACAAATTTACCAGGTTAAACAAACTAACAGCTTCACAGAAGGACAAGAAATCCTCAAAAAGAGAAATAATTTATTTCCAGGAGTGTGCAGAAAACAGAGGTATTGGAATGTATACACTTAGGTAATAAACTAATAAGTAAAATAATCTAGTAAATGTATACACATTTTCTTCTATTTCTATCATTTACTTTTAAGACGTTTTTCCTTTTTATAATGGCTAACAATTGTCTTGTTAATTGTTGCAAACGGCAAAGGCCAGTACAGGGCCATTAGCACCAAGACCAACAGGCTCAGACAGTTTTGTTCCCCACAAGCCATCACTGCACTGAACACACACATACCACACACACCACCTCCACACAAGGACAATGTGCTATAATTTTTATAATACTATAGTATACTATATACTAATATACTATAAAACAATACTTAACACTGTGTGTTATTGCATTACTATTGTATCACTATTTACTACTTACTATGTCTTATACAAATGTCTATTGCAGAAGGCTGTTTGTAAGCAAACGTAATGTCTGTTTGTCTGCACTTTAGAAGTGGCCACTGCAATTTTGTTGTACATGTAGCATCCCTGCTCCAGTATAATGACAATAAAGTCTTTCTATTCAATTCTATAAAGTTCTTTGAGCTACATCTAAATAAAAGCTGCTCTACAAATAAAGGCTATCATTATTATTAAAACCAGAAGAAATATTTCCAAAAACAATAAGAATGACTTGAAGATGTGCAGATCATTACGGGAGTATCATAGGCAAACTCTCAGCAACATAAATGACAAATTATACACCAAATAAGCCCACAAAAAGCTATGTCCCAAAAATGTTTATTCCTTCGAATAAACCATTTTAAAACTCAAACAATATTCTCTTCTAGTAGGGTACATTTTGGAGTTATGCAACTGTTTTTTATCACCTTATCAATGGCTTGATATACGTTTTTTGCAGCTAAAAATTCAGCACCATGATCAAAATTTCATCATTTTGATAATTAGTCTATTTCAATATTTTTTAGGCCTTGGCATTTTAATTTTAAAGATAGCTCTAATAAAGATAATTTAAGCTCGTTACAACTTTTAAGACTTTGACTCTAGTTTTCTTGTAACAAGTGACTATTTTTAATAGGGGAATTATTTTATGGTTAAGTCTTTACATAAACTTAGGTAGGCTATATTTACATACTTTCACCTCTAATTTACCGCACGTTTAATGTCAGGCAAATTCTGAAACTTAAGTACTGCTAATATCAAATAATTAAAGACTTCAACTCAAGCGATATTTTAATGGGTGACTTTCAGCCGTTTTCCTAGTAAGGTGTAGTAAATTCAGGTGGCCATCATAGGGTATCCCTAATCATTCCCCAAATTACTGCGGCCTCCAGATTATCCAGATTGGCCTACTGCCTCACAGGAAAGCCGTGCAACAGTCAGTACAACATTTTAGCGAGACGATTTATTATTTTAACTGCGTTCTTTTCTCTCTCTGCTCCGCGTTCTCTCCCGCTAACCGCGCTCATTATCCCGACTCCGAGCGTCTGTCAGTGCCCAGCGCCGCTGTTTGCCGCCGGTGTCAGCTTGCGCCTCCGATCCGCTGCGACTGTTTAGTCTGCTTGGCGTCACCTGTTTGCTCTGTAGCAGCGGTAACTGTATTAAAAACACACACAGAAACACAATAACTGGAGCAGTGACGAGGAAGCCGGAAAGGAGTCGTGTAAAAAAAGGCGCCATTGTTCCGCAGATCAACGCCGCCGCAGCTGCTGAAGGCAGCGCGGTGTATTTTAAAAGCCCACAATAAAGCGCTTGCAAGGGTTCACACAGCGCCTATTCTTTGGCATTTCAGCTCTCATAAATAACACAGGCACTGCCATGAGCGATGGGCGCCGCAGATCCAGGTGTAGATGCGCCCGGGCGAAAGCATCGCGCCAAACGCACCGGGGAGTCCGCCGACCTGTCCGATGTGGCCGCTCTCTTAGCACTGCTGGGGGTGTAGCGCCTCTCCTGCCAGTCAAAGAGAGCTCTGTGCTTTGCTTTAACTTGCCTTCAGCAGTCAAGCAAAATGGAGATACTTTCCCACACTTTTTAAAGCCGTTCTAACATGAAATTTTACTGCTGATAAGCACAGAACCAGTTTAAGAGATGCAGTAAAAAGTCGATAGTAGTTCCCAGGCTCACACTGACTACAATGTAGCTACCCTACATTTTAGTATTTTAATTATACACTTAATTGAATATATAATAGTCTAATTTAAATAGCTTAACTTTACCATTGTAAAGACATAAAAGTAAGACTATGCTAAAAGTGAACTATTTAAGGAACACCACAACCTTTGGTGTAACAATCAGTCTCACAACTGACATTTATGATTTTAGACAGCATATAAAACATGAAACTCCAGAGGAGGAGGTGCGCTGCATAAGCCACCCGGCACATTTGCAGCTCCATGTGGAAAGATTTGGACTGGCTCAAATCCACAGAACTATTCCCAGACAAACCAGGATTGGGTGATGCCATCATTCGGCTAAAGTCTAGACAGAATGAAATAGCAGGTCACACGACATTGTAAAGTAAATGGACAGACTTGCCACATCTGGCCCTGACTGGTCCTGGCTGGCTAGTTATGACTGCATAACTGGCAAGCCCAGAAAAATCTATAAAACCTAGAAAATGAATTATTGCACACCTAGACAATACAGCCTAATTTAATCATCACGACAACAGAATCAGATGACAGTGGACCAAAACTTAGCACAGATAGCCCCCATGTCAGCCCGAGGGAGGAGTGTGAAATGTCGCCTGCAGTATGCATAGATAGCCCCCATGTCAGCCCGAGGGAGGAGTGTGAAATGTCGCCTGCAGTATGCATAGACTGCACTGCTGCTGCTGCTTCGCCTTAAACGAGGTGAAAATTATACTTTTGGTTGAGGCCTCATTTTGGGTGTTGGTTATGGTCCTATGGAGACGCCCTCGGATCAAAAAGAAGGAGCCTTTGAGGCGTTTGAGAAACCGCATGGTCTTCATTAAAAAAAACAGGAAGTGCTGGAAAGTGAATTATATTGGCTGTGCTCCCAAAAAAACAGCTGGGAATGAGGGGCGATGTACCGATACCCGGGCCAGAGGGGCGATGTACCGACACCCGGGCCAGAGGGGCGATGTATCGACACCCGGGCCAGAGGGGCGATGTACCGACACCCGGGCCAGATTGACATTTCAGTTTGCAACAGGTTACATTCTCCCAGTAGTATAACTGGATGCAGCCATAGAGGCCATTTTGAGTATATCTGGGTGATTTTTGACTAAACTCACTCTGTAATACAAAGAATTGACCTTTTTTATTGATGGAGCCAACTAGCGGTTTGTAGATTTGCATCGTCAAATTTATGCTGAAATTTAACATTTCTAAATATTGGTCTGCAGCAGTCATATGATGTGTGTCGTTTATAGTACACAGGTATGCTATGCTGACCGTGAATAAACAGAGTCCACACAACATCCAGGAGTGAAAACAGCGATGGAACAAAAACAAGCTTTTCAGGAAGTTACATGCGTTGATAGAGAGTTGTAAAGTAATATATCTTTCCAAAAACATTGGTTTGGGTCTGTAATTCAGCCATATTAATCAATTTGCATTAATGCAAGTAGACAATTTTAACAGTATAATTTATTCAAATTACATAATCTACGAATTAAAGTAAGTAACCTGACAGCCCCCCCCCTGCTTCCTGCCACAATGCCTCCTGCCTGGGCTCCTCCGTCCTGTGTCCTGTACCTCCTGCCTGGGCTCCTCCGTCCTGTGTCCTGTACCTCCTGCCTGGGCTCCTCCGTCCTGTGCCCTGTGCCTCCTGCCTGGTCTCCCCCGCCCTGTGCCCTGTGCCGCCTGGCATGACCTCCAGCCCCCCTCTCCCACTTCGTACTGTATAAGCAGTTGGAAGATGGATGTTTCTCTGCAGCCATGACTGTGCAGAAAGTGAATGGTGATAATGTGCTATAACATGCTGCTGATGTACAAGCAGTGGTACAACTATGTTTTCAGAAATATAAGATTTTAAGTGTTTTAATTAAAACATTATTTTCAATGTGAATATAATCTATTGACCCACTATTTTTGCCAAAATGTAAGGAGCAAAAATTCAGAGAGATGCAAATGGATCTCATATACATTAAAATATACTACAATATGCGTCGGTGTACACACTATATATTTTGGTCATCTTTCCACATTCAAATCGTATTAACAGAAAACTTGAAATTGCAGCTCTTGTTTTCAATGCAGCGATGTCTATGGATGTGTGTGGCTCCGACGCACTTGCTTCAGTCTGCAAGATGATCCCCTTCCCCCGGGATAGACACCCGACCGATATCCCCTTCCCCCGGGATAGACACCCCACCGATATCCCCTTCCCCCGGGATAGACACCCCACCGATATCCCCTTATCCCGGGATAGACACCCCACCGATATCCCCTTCCCCCGGGATAGACAACCCACCGATATCCCCTTCCCCCGGGATAGACACCCCACCGATACCCATAAATAAGGCACGTCCTAACCTTTTATTTAAATTTTTTACCGGGGTCACTTTAAATATTCCCCACAGTATTTCAATAATTCTAATCATTGCATTTAAACCACATAGGGGAGACATGGGTTAGTTATAACAAAGTCTATTTCTCAAATCAGGAATGAAGTACGAGTCACATAACTCACTCTGCACATGCTCCGTTTAGTCTTTATTTCATATGTGAAGGAGGACAGACCCACTCAGATTGGTAAGGAAAAAAAAAATGAGGTAAGAAATTATTTTTGGGACAGCACTGCAAAGTTTGTACTTACATTATTCAAACTTAAATCGTTGTTATTGTATGCCAATGTAAATATCTTATTCAAGTTGTGAGTGCTAATGTAGCTTCTTCATGGCTGTAACAGTGATTCGCCAGCTGCCTTCAGGCCCCTTTTCAAGACCAGGAAACTTCTGCATTGTGTGTGTGCAACATTTCAAAGTCAAAGGAAAACTGGGTGAAATGCATAGACTGTCCAAGGTGGGTCCATGAAGCCTGTACACCAGGAGGAGCCTGTGATTCTGATGGTGACTAACATCACACACACACACACACACATACCACACACACACACAAACATGCAAACACACAGACACACACGCAGAGACACATACACCTGCAGACACACACACAGGCACACATACCGTACACATGCACACACACAAACATGCAAACACACAGACACACACGCAGAGACACATACACATGCAGACACACACGCACGCACACATACACACGCAGACACACACAGACATGCACATGCAGACACATGCACACTAAAGCCCGCTTACACTATTACACTATGATTTGGTTATTAAAACCAAAAGAAAATTGTGATTAATATATATTGTACATACGCATACATACCCACAAATTTTGTTGAATAAAGAAAATAACTTTGAATAACTTGACATTTTTAAAATCATTTATGGTGCTACATTCATCCCAGGCCTGTGTTACAACAATCGCTGACTATAGGGGAAATTGTGTTTGAGGCTAAAACATTCATTGTCTGTTTGTGATATGGAGATTAAACCTGTGCCGTTTAATACAGACGCATGTAGGTGCGATTCCTTAAAAGAGCTCCAAGATAAAACCCATCTCCGGTCCCCCTGCTCGCCTACATTAATCCCATAGCACATCTCCGGTCCCCCTGCTCGCCTACATTAATCCCATAGCGCATCTCCGGTCCCTCTGCTCGCCTACATTAATCCCATAGCGCATCTCCGGTCCCCCTGCTCGCCTACATTAATCCCATAGCGCATCTCCGGTCCCCCTGCTCGCCTACATTAATCCCATAGCGCATCTCCGGTCCCCCTGCTTGCCTTCATTAATCCCATAGCACATCATAGGTGCAGAATTCCCACGTGAAGTACGACAGTAAAATCTCCACAGTTTGTGTTTGGCTCAGATGCAGGATTATCTTTTAATGACTGTAATCTGTAAATACCAGTTTACAGAGTGTGGATAATCCACTTTAACTACTCTTAGGGCCACTGCCCCCCTGAACCACAAAACCACATTCACTTAGATTTCGCTACGGTATGCGATCATTATGCAGCACCTGCAAATTATTATTCATTTTTGGTTACTGGAGGATTATCCGATTACTGTGTTGTACTTGCTGCAAACGGCATGAAATATTTAGCGTGCTTTCGGGATACCGGGAAGACAATTCTTCACCATCACAACCACATTATCAATGCATGAAGTTAAAACCACTTTGCCTGAATTAATGGAGCTGGTTGGAGGAGGAGGTCAGGGCTGTGAACTCACACCGTTAGTGGATGCATCACCCTCCCTCCAACGAGTTTTTAAAGAAAACTCCACTACTGCCATTGGTTACCTGATGTGGGCGCCACTGAGACAGCGAGTGGACCCATTAGAAACGGTGTCAATCTGTCCAACAAAGCTCTCTTTACAGTCTTTATATAGCTAGTGGGCTTTCTGTTGCATGAGACTCGGTCATCCTTCAGTTTCCAGCATAATATCCGCATTTCATTGTAACTTACATTTTATTTGTAGTTATTAACAAGGTTGATGTTTGAAATATAACTGAAAAAAAAAACGCATTCAAAATTGGTATGACAATGTCATATTGATGATCTTTTCTTAACACCTAGTTCACAGAAAGTTTCTGTATAGCCATAACTGGCGTTTCCACACATTTTATCGCGCACACACAGATATCCAGTATACTTCCATTAAGCTTAATCTATAAAATGCTTTTTTCTATTGATTCCAACTTCACCTTTATAGCCCTAAGATTTTGCATTCCGACAGCTATACGTGACTTCTTTCTCACAGACGATTCCGGGCACAATCCTTTGCACGCCATAATTTTCTAACCAGGATAGCGCTGTCAGATCCTTGCCCGGTTAAAATTAGACACCCCCTGACACGAATGCCACGCGTTAACACGGTGAATCTGCACTATGGTGAAGGGAACTAGAGTGTATTTGTCTTCTGAATATCAGACATAGGCAATTCTAGACCCTATTTAGGGGGGCTCTGGGCACCTTACCTTTGTCTCAGCCCCTTGAAAAAATTCTTGGTTGCTGAAATCCTAGGACAGCCTCTGTTATCATCCTGTCAGCACATTACACTCCTACGAGGCCTTGGCTAACTGGAAAATATGCCTCAGCTCTTTGGTAAACAGGATACAGAAGAGAGGATAAAACAAGGAAAACTTTCCAAATGACACCAAGCTGAACCGCGTCACGCCACTGGACAGTTACGGGGTTTGAGATACAGTGTCAGGCAGCAGGCATCTGGATAGCCCAGCTTTGTAGGTTAACGCCTTAACAAATGCGTAGATGTGGGTACGGACAGTAGAATCACGTCGGGGCAGGGGTCCGGGTAGAACCGCGTCGGGGCAGGGGTCCGGGTAGAACCGCGTCGGGGCAGGGGTCCGGGTTGATTTGGTCCTTATAAACTTAGAAACCAAACCGTCACGCCTCAAGAATGAACATTAACTGAGAATCTACGGCACACTTTGATTCCGACACTGGGGGACCTTCATCATACCTTAATACCGAATAGAAAATAATGATGTTAATACCTTATGCGTTAACGCACGTATCTGATAAACATACCAGCTGCTATTTTGTCTATACCTATAGGGTACCAACAAGTTGCTTATAAAGAGGTGCAAAGTGACAGTGTAATGTTGGTGCAGTGGTGAGCACTGTTGTGTCACACCTCTGGGACGTGGGATCCATGTTCTCCCCATGTCGGCGTGGGATTTCCTCCCGCTACTACGGTGTCCCCCCACAGTCCAAAAACATGCTAAGGCTAATTGAAGTTACCAAATTGCCCGTAGATGTGAGTGACTGGTGCGTGGGCGACTGGTCCGTGAGTGTGCCCTGCGACAGGTTTCCACCCCATCCTAAGCTGTTCCCTGCCATGAGCCCCTAGCCTCCACGATAGGCTCAGGACCCACCCGTGACCCTGAATAGGATATGCGGTTTCAGAAAATGGATGGATGGACTTAGGCCACGGGGAGGGGGCTGTGTCACAAACTCCGTCTATGCCAACGCTCCCCTATGGCCTGTAGAGATTGTACTGACTAGATATAGCAGCTGCATTTTATTTGTGAATTACAGAAGTGCAATGCTCTATTTTAGTAAGCTATGTGTATGCTATGTGATCAGTGTAACGAATAAGAAAAAAATATTTTATTTTTCTTTCAGCTTTCTTGGAAAAAGACAAGGATGATGGAGTTAATACCATATGAGCTCTTTCCAAAAGCCTTTGTTTGATTACCGATAGTTATTCTTTCAAAGGAAAGCGTTCGAACAGAGTATTAAGAATTTATGACTGTGCAAACCGCAAGGTTTTTAAACACAAAAGCACACACGCAAATTTACACACAGAGAAGGTACAAAGTATAAACTGTGTTGTCAAAACTTTATTATGGTATTTAACGAATGACTTCTGATAAAGGTGTGTGAGAGTGGTGCGTGCCTGGATTGGCTCCGAACCCCCGCGACCCTGAATAGGCACACGGGTACAGAAAATGGGATTTATGCTAAAAGCTACTGTTTTTTTTAACCTAAATTTGGATTTAACCCGTAGGTCTATTACGTGAGTCTGATAGCGTTTTACCGCAGCTGGTGCACAGGACTGGGGGAGACTGAGGAGCTCGCGCATCCTGACGACAGACGCCCCCGGGCCGTTTCGGGAGGTGGCACGCTAGGCCTGAACCTAGTGTGTACCGTCGTACTGTCCGTCCGCAATACTCCTAACCTCAACACGCACGCGCCCACACACACACACAACCTGTTCGAGACTTGCTCAATTAAACTAAATCATTCAGTTTTCTCGATTTGAATATATTTGTCGATGTACATTAATAGATATACTGAAAAAAATAACCTAGGTAAATTACCAAAATGCATAAGAACGCACAACATAAAACTAGTATCACTTAGGATTAATGAAATACTTCTCGGTATGTTTGATTGTCATCTACGTTTTTACTGGTCCTAATATTTTAGCTGAGCGATTTGTTACGTGTTAGTCCAACCTGTCTGCACATCCTCCTGGAGAAGTAGGTGCTCGGTCAGATACGGCGCTTCCTTACGCACTGCGGCCGTCGAGGGGGCTGCGGCCCGGAGCTAAAACGAACCCGTCACAGGATAAAATAATATTCCCCTCCCCAGTAAAGAGATAATTTCCCTGGAAAGCGCTTGTGATTTAAAAGCTTGCAGATACCTCCTGTTTACACAGCTTCAGTAGCTGAACATTCAACGCAATTCAGGAAAAACAGCGTTTTTTGGGCATCACTGTAAAACAAAGTCATCTAGCAATTTCACAGCATAATAAAACAAACACATAATATGTATTTTCATGAATTGAATGCACTTGATATTTTCGGTCTAGGCTTCAGACTCATTTAGTAGGCTACATTAACATATTTCAATAGTTTGTGTCGCATTAAATGCTCTATTAAATAGGCATAGGTGTTTCAATGTTTACTTTGTCTTATGTGTTATGAAAGAATTCCGGTAAGCAGCCGAGTTTTCCGAAATTCAGGTCCATTTATGCACTAAACTAAAACTTTCCAAAATGTGCCCTGTTCAACTGAAGTAGCTGAATATAATATATTGGTAACATTAGGTTGCATAAATACTTGATTAAGAAAAAAAAAAATCTACAATATAACAATAGTCTGCTAACAACCTTAACACGCACCGCAATTTAAAAACGACTATAGTAACTAACATCGGACACCTTACTGCTGTAGTTTACGTTTTTAATCCTCTTTTCTATTAAACCTGTATTACATACTATACATAGGATAACGTCCGCTATTTCACACAAGTCTGTGGCGCATATTAAATACTCTTGCTATAAATGTAAGAAATATTTCAGCTTTTCAAGCCAAAGAATTAGCCTGCATTTAGACATATTCCGATTGACTTGCATTTTTCTGAAATTTACACTAGCCCTATCGCCTTAAATGTTAGAATAATAACGTGCCCTTTTCCAAAAGAAACACCAGAAAATGTAATAGGCTATTATTATTATTATTATTATTATTAGAGATGCCGTGTATCTGGAAATTACTGTGACATGTGTCGGTTACCTGCACT
>JAODJW010000091.1:372867-385837 GCA_026777045.1 Hyperopisus bebe
TTAGCATGTATTAGCATGTGCCACTTTCAGTCTCCAACTGAGGAGACCCTGGTTTAAGTTCAGCACTCAGCAGTCGCATGAAGGCTACCTGTACAGCAGAGGCGGAAACTCGAGGCTCTGACTCGACTTGGACTCAAGTCACAAATTTGATCACTTGTGACTCGACTCGGCAAAACCGATAAGAGACTTGGACTCGACTTGGACTTCAGGGCAATGACTCGAGATTTGGATCCTATGCTTCGAGACGACATGAGGTTACAGTTCCCCCCTCTGGATACCATAATGCTAATTTCATAATTTCAGGGTATATTAATTCTCGGCTGTCTGCGTTTTCAATTGGCTGAAAGCAAGGCCTCCTGAGATAGTGATACATCCTTCCAGCAAACTATCTGCATACACACAGAAGTAAAAACCATGTGAGGACAACCATGAATGGATGCAATCTTGTCAACCTCTATGCCGAAAAAAATGCATTGTTTTCGCTGCAGCAAGTTTTAATCACTAAAGGTAAAAAACTGACATAGGTAGGGACTCGAGTCACAAATTTGATAACTTGTGACTTGACTGTAAAAACGATGGAAAAACTCTGACCTGGACTTGAGGGAAAATGACTTGTTCCCATCCCTGCTGTACAGGCTTGCAGGGCCTGACCACGCTTTGAAGAGAGCAAAAGCCCTCCATCCCGGCGGGTCACATGATGCCACCCATGGCAAAATAACCAAGCAATTTCCAGGAAGCATTTGTCTCCTTAAAAGACTTCCTACAATGGCAGCACTTCATAAATCCCAGTTATGCAAACAGTGGACACTCCAAGTATAAAATGACAAACCCATGCAGTACCAAAGACCGAGACAGACAGAAACAGATCGGCAACACGTGCGCTTCACTGTGAGACTGGCTGCCTTGTCCCGCTAATGCCAGCTCCTATTCCTTACTGACAGATTCGCAGCAAGACATCAGATTATTACCATTCAGATACAGCAGAAAAATGGTGCTGGTGTAGCTAAAAAACAAGCAGCCCTGAGTCTGAACTGACAGACAAGCGACAAAGGCAGGCCAACCCACTGGAACGTAAAGAAGTATTCAGGAAGAAAAACATAACACAAAGTAGTGCATGATTACTGCAGACCATGTTCGTTTTATCGTCGCTGGTCCAGGGCTTGTGCACGATGTTTCTACACACACACACTTCCTGTCAGTGCAGCACAAACAGACCAGGAGCACACTCACGTTAGCAGTCTCTGCACCAAGCACATGTATTTAAAAAAACGGCATTGTGGATTAACATGTACAGCAAAACTCAAACACAGGGCTCCGAACCTCGGCCAGGACACACAACCGTGAAGTCAAATGCATTTACAGTAGTATGCCTTCAGCGTCTTATGGTTATCATTCCTGTGCCTCTGGTAATACCCTAAGCCACTCTGGACCCCAAGAATGGTGGCATACATGGACCTAGACTCCTCCAGTAGTGAAGTGACAGTGTTATGAACAACACAACTGCTAAAATGAGCTTGAGAAGTCAGCAGCCTTTATACAGCACACAGTGGGATCCAGAAGATAAGAACAACAGGACTTTACCGTCTGTCAGAGCAGCTAAAGAAAGTGGATGGCACAGCCGTGTGAGAGCATGCAGAGACGGGCCAGAGGGCGAGACCAGGGCAAGGAGGTTCACACGGACCTCTCTTCCACCAGCGTGGTGCGGATGCAGGGTCCGTGCCTAATTGGCAACTGGTTCCGCGCTTTTTCATTACCAATCAACTGGTGCTGTACCTGGAAAACTGGCTCCGGCATAGCAGCAGAGACCTGCCTGTCTGAGGCTGAACTCGCGTCGGCTACAATGCAGCCAAAACCTCGGCAGAGCCGCGTGTTATTGCTAGTTTTATGTTAAAAAAATTAAAATATATTTAAAAAAAAAAAAAACTTCCAAAACTACAAAAAAAACTCTCAAAACGACAAGATGGAAAGTGTTTAAAAGGGCCACACCGCCCTGTATTCTGTTTTTGGTAGCCAGTTTCCAAAGTGCAGTTGTTTCCTTATGGGTACACAATCGAAAACTGGTGCCAGTTCTCCTGAGTTTATGGTGGAGGTGGTGACTTATGCAGGCAAATGGATGAACTGCATCTGATTGAATCCAGGGACTATTATGTCTCACCAATGACCTGTTCGTGAATACGCCCAAACAACGGGTGATGCCCGTATTCCGGATAGCGGCAAAATCTAAGCAGCAAAACAATCAGCAAATAGTTATATTAGTAATACTTCGTAATGTAACTAGCTATCCATTCATCCATTTTATAAAGAACAATGTTTCAATTAATGCTAACTTATGAACCGGCACTTAAGTTAACATCAATTCAAAATATTTTTATAAAGCAGCCAAAGGCACTTTACATGGGTGTATTATGATGCAACAGCCTACATAATACATCGGCCTAAATAATCTCCATCAAATAACGTTATTTAATGAACTTAAAATGTTACATGCCCAAGGTTGTGTGCGTATTTGTTATACATGTTTTTAACCACTGGAAACGTGGGCCGGTTCCCAGGAGTGGGAACCAGCTCCCTGTCTGCACTGTCACAGTAGGTGTGGAAAAGAGGTAAAGGATTCAGCTGCGAGATCCAATCAGGGAATCACACCTCGATTTTATTATTCTGGAAGGACTGCAGAGCTACACATTGCCTTAATGTTACTGCCGTTTTAACCACAGCATTAGAAACTGTGGGATAATAAAGATACTAAAGTATGCAGCAAACCTAAAGAAAAAAAAATATTAGTTCAGGAAAACATGGATCTTTCTAACCATGAATTAATAGAAACTGGAATGATCCTTAAACAATTTACTATTAGTATCTCAATATAATTAAAATAATAACCAGACCAGGAAACATGATGACATTTAAACATTAATAAAAATAATGAATCAACTACAGATTTAATAACCCACTCCACGTCTCACTATTAGTTGTAAATTTAAAAAAGAAAAAACAAAGGGAATTATTTAATATAAAAGGAGTGAATTATTTGGGATGATAGAAGCACAAAAAAAAAAGGTAAAAGGATTTAAGATTTTATAATCAAACAGCCAAAGTAACCTGAGGTTTACTCTCTGAAGTGACCCTCACTGAACACCAGCCTCTGTTTGCACAGCAAAAAGCATTAAGATGGTTAATATGGCACCTCTTCGGTAATTCATAAAGCACATTTCACTCATTTTACACAGCAAGGCGTCTCAGGACATTTTAACAAAAGCTACAGACTGCATGAAAACACCTTTGAGGACCTCAAACTGACAGACCTCCACACCGAGAGCCAATTGCTGGCACCCAGGAAAAAGGCGCATCTGCGCATAAACGTGTCAAATACACCTAAGAAGAGCCGAGCAGAAACATTCGCACAACCCTCAGGAACCTCAACAGCCACAGCCATGCAGCCATTTGCTAATTTCAGTGTGATCTTCGCTCTGAGAAATAATTTCAACTTCCTTTCATCACAAACCATTTGTTCTATACTACCACATCATACATAATACTTCCAAAAAGGCAGTATTCAAGAAGAAATGCATAGATTAAAAACCAGCCATTAAATTAAAGCTCTAAGGCAACAGGGCCCGACAACAGCTCCATAATGCAGAAAGCTAAGCTAAAAATACTTTCTAAATGAACTGCAGTCCTTACCTGTGTATAGTCAAAGTCAGAAAGGGGCGCTATGCTCTTGATGTAGTCAACTCTGAACTGGTCCTCAGGGTTAGCCAGTGGGACAGGAGGTATTAAAGTGCTCATCGCAGAAACTATCGTCTGGAAATCAGATATAAAAACACCGGCATGAAGATGGAAAAACGTGACAAAGGTCATGCCATGATTACATTACGGTCTAACAGGAGAAATTGGATACCAGGACCAGAGCATGTCGCTGTTTAAATACAAACAAACAAACAAACAAACAAACAAGCAAACAAACAACTCACCACTATGGCATCCTTCACATTTTTTCGAATGTCCAGGATTTTTTGTTTCTTTTCTCTGCATGGGAACAGATGTACAGATGAGCTTAAGGGCAAACTGACAGAAAAAAGCAGAACCTTCACAGCTTAACAGTAATGCATCTATTCCAGCAATATCATCCCAAACAATGGTACTTGCAACCATTAGAGGGAAAGTAATACGATTTGAGGCCCGTTTTACCTTTACATGGCCAACCATCACACGAAATCTTGAGTTTGCCATTAAATACACATCCGCACGAACTGCTAGGTAAGACACTGAAATCCCAGTTGCGCATTATACAAGTGAATCGTGTAAATGTCATCGGTAACAAGTCACACGAGTGCGAGATGCGAATGTTTAAAGTGCAGGGAAATCGGCACGTTAGAAATCAGGGGCAGCGAGTCGCCATGCTGGTGTGCGACTCCGGCCCTAAACGCGCATCTAGCGGCGGCGTGCTGTGCTATACTGTGCCGCGCTGAGCCGGGGGAAAAACACACACGCACACACAGGAAACACAGCACTGAAAACAAGCGCGGCCGACGGCAGATGTACCTATCGGGCCGGAGTATGCGTGCTTTTTAACGAACAGTAACACTCACTCCGCATTGAAGCCATTGACGTGCAGGATCCTCATCTGCTTGACGATCGTGCTCTTTCCGGACTCTCCAGCCCCTTGGAAATAAAGCAGAGATGAATAATAAGGCCGGCTGCCGTGTGGCAGAGACGTGTGCGCCCACCGTGCGATCGCGACGGACAGCACGGCCATTATCATAAGGGCAAAGCCCGGTGCGGCGACACCCGACCGGCCGGGGCTGTCAGATCCGCCCGAGGCGGGGAGCCGGAGAAACCGCCGGGCCACGGAACCCCGTCTCCGGGCTTACCCAGCAACAGCAGCCGATGTGTGGCTTTGTACGCCTGCCTTTCCTTCTGCAGCTGTTTCTCTATCTTCTTGTTCGCCTCTCGCTGCGCCTTCTCGTCGATGCGCTGGTCTTCGGTCTTGCTGTTACCCAAACAGCCCATCTTCCGTTAGCCTCAGCGAATCGACGGTATTACAATAAAACGGCTCAAAAATAAAAGCCTTGATTTCAATTTAAAACGGGGAAAGAGAAAATATCCGTGCGAAGGAGGGGAAAAAAAATGGTGCGACGTTTCCCCGCAGCTTTGAAGAAAATGATCGCTCTTAATAATCCGCCTCACCTCGCTGCCAAACAGCCCCGGATTCCAATAATCCGAATAAATATGTTTATTAGAAATAAAAATAAAAGCGGCCGGCTGACAGAGAAGAGCGGAGCAGAGCTGCTCCTGGACCGCAGCCAGCTGCCGCTCTCCGCTCGCTGTGAGGCTGCCTCTCTCCCCCCGTCTCCGCGCTTCTGTCTCCGTCCCTCTAACTCAGCACTGCCTCTCTCTGCAGCACCAGGAAGTACCGACCCTCAGCCGGGAGGAAAAGCCGCCGCCGTGCCGTGAAACCTGCGCCTGTCGTCAGCGCCGCGCCGGCCCCGCTACGCCTAGGAGCCCGAGTAACAGCCCGCGGTCAGCATGTCAGCGGCGCCCGCCCGACTGATTCGGATCACGGCTGCAAAGAAGCCGTCCGCGGGCACCGGTACCGCGTCCGCGGCCGTGATTATTATAGGGCTCGGCCGGGCTGCTGCTGAGCAGATATCGATAGATCGCTTCCCGGAAAGTTTACACTGACAGCTACTTAGAAGGACCGATATAGGCCTATATAAAGTAACTTTTTATGATTTTCCTCTGAGATCGGTAAAAAACCGCGTCAATAAGTAAAGAAAGTGAAAGGACGGAAAGAGCGCACGACGCCGAACGGCAGGAAAAAGAGAAGCTGTCAGGCTGGTCCTGGCTGAGGAGCGAGGCGCGCCGCACTGCCTGCCCTCCGCCTTCGCACGGAGACTGGCCGCGACCCGTCACCGCCGCCGCGTCTCCATGCACACCGGCCTCCCTCGCCTCTGCGTGCGCGTGCGCGTGGCGTGGGACGCAAGCCCCCCTCCGCAGCGGGCCGCGCGCCGTCCGCAGCCTTACCGGCTTATTAGTGGCGCTAATTCCCAGTTACCGCGCTGATAAGGACGGTAACGACTCGTCGCCTACTGTCGCCATCGCTGCTTTCCCTCAGTTGTCTTTCATTTTGGATGTGGCTCGATGTGTCCCATACCATGTTAGCCTATGTTACAAGACTACGAACAACAATGTTTTAATATGAGACCAATACAATATATGCCAATTATAAAAATATAACAACGACAATACAGAAAACAAAGCCGAAATAAATTAGCCCAGTAACATTTCAATTAACAAAACATAACATTTTGTTTAAATATTTTGCTCATATGCATAGTAGCCTAAGTGATTCAAGTGTAGGGTCCTAGCAAGGATTTGAAGGGCACTGCAGGGCTCATGCAGAGCAGAGCAACAGGCAATAAATACAAGAGAGACACCAATTAAGCGAGGCTCTGTACGTGAACAATGGGAGGAAACCGAAAGGGAGAAGCTGGAGAAGGGCACGGAGCCCTGCAAAGGCAGTCCTTTGGCCCGTCTACACAGTGCATACATAAGGCACGCCAAGCTGAGATCTCAGCTACAGGTTAAACAGTCTGCACTTCAGAGGGAACCCCCAGCCACTGTGAGACTGGGAAAGTGGTCACCTGCCTGATGCAAATCAGACTAAAAGACAAAGTCCCTTTGTTATACAGATCCTCTGCTTAAAGAGAAATGTCATTTAATCACAAGCGCTGTGTCATGGATCACAGTGGCTGGGATAAGAAGTCCCATCTTAATTTCAGATGTGCAGTTTACAGCTGGAGATTATTATACAAATTGCACTTTTAGGTTTACTTATCATTGAATTAATGCCAATTCTCCCCCTTAACATTTGAATATATCCCCACTAAAAAGGTACCACCACACGCGCACACACACACACGCACGCACACACACACAGGCCTACATACATATATACACTCATATATGTATATACAGTACATACACACACAGGCCTACATACATATATACACTCATATATGTATATACAGTACATACACACACAGGCCTACATACATGCACACACATATGTATATACAGTACATACACATGCACACAGGCCTACATACATGTATACGCACATGTATATACAGTACATACACACAAGCCTACATACATGCACACACACATGTATATATAGTACATACACACACAGGCCAATATACATGTATACACACATGCATATACAGTACATACACAGGTCTACATACATGTATACACACATATGTATATACAGTACATAAACACACAGGCCTACATACATGTACACACATGTAAATACAGTACATATACACACAGGCCTACATATATGTACACACATATGTATATACAGTACATACACACAGGCCTACATACATATATACACACATGTAAATACAGTACATACACACACACACACAGGCCTACGTGTATATATACACACATATGTATATACAGTACATACACACAGGCCTACGTATATGTACACACATATGTATATACAGTACATACACACAGGCCTACGTACATGTACACACATGTATATACAGTACATACACACAGGCCTACATACATATATACACACATATATGTACACTACCGGTCAAAAGTTTTACAACACCAATTTTTCCAGTTTTTCACTGAAATTCAACCAGCTCCTGTCCAATGAATAGCTTGAAATGGTACAAAAGTAAGTGGCAAACTGCTAGAGAAAAGTAAAAAAAAAAAAAGGTATGGTTACCCAAATCTGGAAAATAATGTACATTTCAGAATTATACAAAAAGGCCCTTTTCAGGGAACAAGAAATGGGTTAACAACTTAAAGCTGTTCTGGAGCAATGGGGGTTTATCAAGCCTTGAGAGTGGGTGCTTCCAATGCCTACAGGTGTCCCAACTTGCCCTGGTTACTTACAGCCCCCTCTGTCTGCATGCAAGTAGTGTTGGCACTCACTGTGGTACCATACCCTTGCAAGCATTATCTGAACAGTATTGTACTTAACAATGGAAGAGAGACAGACCATCATAACACTGAAAAGTGTAGGCCTGTCCTAGAGAGAAATTGCGACGAAAGTCAAGGTGTCAGCTAGTACAATCTCCTTCACCATCAAAAGGCACTCAGAAACTGGCGGGAATTCCGACAGGAAGAGGTCTGCCAGACCCAAAGCCACAACAGCATCAGGAGACATGTTCCTGAGACAGCTTGCATAACAGGTGGCTCACAGGACCACAGCTTCAAGCACAGCTTAGTAGTGGTCGGAGTAAGCAAGTCTCAGTTTCAACAGTAAAGAGAAGACTTCAAGCCGCAGGTTTGACAGGTCGAGTTGCAGCAAGAAAGCCATTGCTAAGACTTCAGAATAGGAGAGGCTTGGCTGGGCTATGGAACACTGCCAATGGACTACTGGAGACTAGATGAAGGTGTTATGGACTGATGGATCAAAATTTTTACTGGATCCAGGGTCGGTGACTTGTACAGAGTGAGAAGCACCCTGAACCAAAATGGCTACCACAGCATTCTGCAGCGCCATGCAATGCCCTCTGGTATGCGCCTAGTTGGTCTGGGGTTCATCCTACAGCAAGATAACAACCCGAAACATAAGTCCAAGCTATGCCAGAACTACCTCAGGAAAAAAGAACAAGATGGTAAGCTTGAAAACATGGAGCGGCCAGCACAGTCTCCAGGCCCCATCGAGCAGGTTTGCGATGAACTGGACAGAAGAGTGAAAGCAAAGCAACCTACAAGTGCCACACATTTATGGGAACTTCTGCAGCACAGTGGGGAAGAACTTTCTGAAGATTATTTGATTTCCATTGTCGGAAGAATGACACGAGTGTGTTCAGCTGTTATATCCGCCAAAGGTGGCTACTTTGATTAGTCAAAAGTTTAGAATACATGTTGGCTTAACTTTAATTGTTTATATGTTCTATGTTGTCATTTCGGAGTACAATGAGACATTAAACTGCTTGAATTTCAATTAAAAAAAAATGAAAAAATTGGGGTGTTCTAAGACGTTTGACCGGTAGTGTACGTACAGTGTGATATTACTTACATATATATATATATATATATATATATACACACACACACACACACACACACAGGCCTACATACATGTATACACACATATATATGTATATACAGGGATGTACATGAATGCATACTTCCGTACCAGTTATCTTGAAAAACAATATGTGCAACAATTGATTGTGGTAACAGTGCAAATGCATACTTTGCTCCTATAGAAACGCTACCAAGCAGACCAGTCATGCCTCTTGTGGTCTGTGTCGCTGCGAAGTACAGATACATTTCAGGGGAGGTGCGTGTCAGGCTCGTAGGGTCCACGCCTACATGGTATTTATGGTCTCCTTTCGACGCAGAAGTACAAGTCAAGGTTTTGTTCCTCTGTAAAGACCTTTCAAGCTGAGAATTGAGAATCCTGATAGAAATGATTGAGTTCAAAACTCAGGTTTCAAGTAAAGTAAATAAATACATAAAATGGAAACTGCTTGTAGTGATCATGGTTATATAGTGATCAACTGCGAATATGGATCAAAAAGCTTGGGACAGACTCATTCCTATACAAATACTGTTCAAATAATTCACTTATTCACGCCCTCATTAGCAGTGGGAAGCGTCACTGATCTGACAAAGCCCCATTCACTCACGTTAGCAGATATTTTGCTCTAACCCTACATACGGCTCTTGTGAAGATTCAATTTCATGTGAATCCTTAAGTCCCGTATCTACTCTCTGCTAGCTCATACGGCTGAGTTTACTTTACATTCAGTGTCTCCTGCAGTTTGACATTTTCTCGAAATTCAGTGGCTTTTTATAGAGGATAAAATGAAGGCACTATCATACCTTTCAGCTCTGTTGTCTGGGGAAAACTAGGAATGCTACAAACCTTGCAGAATGTTGTTACTCAGTCTCCGGGACGATTATAATCACCTTCGGCCTTTGCTGTTAAGACTCAGTCATAGGCTGTATGGCGCGTTTATGGGAAATTAAACAAAAAAATGAGTGAAGAGAAAAGCAAACAAGAACTGGTCATCATTCGTCTTTAGCTGTATGGAAATATTTTGTATTCCAGAGAGACAGTACTGTGCAAAAGCAAGCAACACTGTTTTATGTCTGCAGGCACAGTGTCGACGTCACCAGCTTACTCGACAGACTCTGCTGATAGATAAGTTCTATTTCGCTAAATAGTTCATTTTCGACTCCTAAATATCACAGTGTAAACTTTTTTTTTTTAATACTGTTCAGCTGACAAATAATACATTCACAAAAAAAACATGAAATGGTTATTATGTACCGTATTGTGTTAGATGATGTGGCTTAGCGCTGAGCTAACTTTCATTTTAGCAGTGATTATTTTGACATACAGGAATCATAGAAAGCAAATGAAGCAAAATAATTCAAATGCAAATGATGACAAAGCCAGACTAGGCTCCTCAGCGAGGCTTAATGACAAAGATCTACATATCCACATATGTACATATCTACATATCTATATATCCACAGATCTACATATCTACATATCCATGGCGCTGAATTAGCTGCCCCCTGCTATGTCACGAAAGTCACATATGGGTCAAATGCAGAGGACAAATTTCGTTGTTGCGCACTGTGTGCTGTGGTGTGTTGACAATGACCACTGATCACTAAATTCTAATTCTAATTCTAATTATATCTACATATCCACAGATCTACTGCTGACCTCGCTTACGAGTCCGTCAAACCTGAACGTCTTCTTTTAACATGTATTTGCATTACAGTCGTGCTGCGGTGATATTTAAGTTCTACTTCGCAATCCTGACAGACGACTGCGTTTCCATTCACTTTTAATGTGAAGTGCGTCCACACAAATGATGCTTTTTTTGCTCTTTATCTGGACCCTGATCCTCCATATTGCCGAGTAATCGAGAAGGAAAATTTTAATCGATGGTTTTCAATAATCGAGTAATCGTGACAGCTCTATATACACATTTATTTCATTGCTTGATATATGGGTTAACATATCTGTATCAGCCAGTATTATTTAAAAAATTTAGATATCAGATCAGTTTAATCTGTACATCTTGTCCAACATTTCAACTTTATCAATATTCAAAGTCATCAGCACAGCTAAAGGCACAGATACTGAAGTAATGCAGATGACATGCACAGGACAAAGAGCCATTTTTCTCAGCGGAGGATGTGGGATTTATCTGGTCATTCACCACTAAGAGGTCTCAAAGTAGCAGCCCATGACATGTTTATAATTCATTATTAAATCTGGGCTACGGATCAATATCCCAGTTTCCACAGAATTAAAAAAAAAAAAGATGTAACATCGTTAAGCAAAGTTTCACCTCCAACATCTCCGCAGTCAAGTGGCACAAAGGTTAACAGGTACTCAGAAACTGGACTGTCTGTCACATCACCTTTGCAGAACAGATATGTCACACTCCTAGTTTTTAAGAAGTAACTCATTTCCAAATGCAAGAGATGCTACATATTGAGACGTGCATATCAATACGGAAACGTCGTTTTGATCTGAATGTTTCATTTTGAGAATCAACTCTCATGCTAAAATACTGATTTTTCTTTTCCTCATAGTTTAAATGTTTATTACTGGGAGCAGAATATTACTAGCAGCCCGGGCTGCCCATAAGAGGGGGGGGGGGCAAAATGGGGCTGTTCATACCCAGTTAAAGTCTGCAAATTCCTTTAACATTTTCAGTTACCTTAGTATGACGGGAGTAGGAGCCAAATAGAATTGTCGCGTCTGATTGTTGGCTGTATCTTTAACCTGCTCTTAAAATGTCACCACTATTGGCCATTCTGTGGTGTTTTCTCTCAGGCTGGTTTGATACGTACCAACAAACTCAAATACTGTTCTATACCTAAAGTTTCGATTAGCAATACTGTGCTCTTTCTTCATTTGACTGAATTCAATAACTGACCAATAAATAAATAACCAAAGTAAATTACCAATAGCTATGAGCGTATGAATCTTAAATTTATGCCTGTGTTGACCACCAGAAAAAAATAAATCAATCATTCTGTAGATCCGGTGACAAGGGAATGAGTTCAACACTGTAAGTGAAAACGTCCTCCAGTCTGAATGATGCACATCACAAACTGCTCCGCAGTAACAGATGGTTGGCCTCAGCGTGCAGGCAGGATCAGCGGGGCTCAGTAGGCCCTGCACATCCCAGAAACAACAGCTGGAGACTAACCAACTCAGCTGTACGCCCCTCACTTGCTGCACTTTACTGCAACACAGCTGCATGTCTTGGACGGGGCCCCCGCGTTCGGCGGCAGCGGGAAGATTCCCACACATTTGCTCACAGCGGCAAAACAAGCAGCACTGGCAGTCCCTCTGCCACGGGCGTCTTCCCCGGGCCACCCTCTGGCACCGCAAGGCCCACAAGGACCCAGCCCTGCAGCACCTACAGCCGCCGAGGTCCGGGAAGCTGCATCAATATCACCTCTTCAAAGGAGCATCCTTCTGCAAAAAGGTAAATCTCAGGCCTGCCGACCATTGGGCAGGCCTTGCTCCCGACCATTGGGCAGGCCATGCTGCCAACCCCTGGGCAGGCCTTGCTCTCGACCCCTGGGCAGGCCTTGCTGCCGACCCCTGGGCAGGCCTTGCTGCCGACCCTTGGGCAGGCCTTGCTGCCGACCCTTGGGCAGGCCTTGCTGACCTGATCTCCACACTATTACAGCTGTGAACAAAATTTTTGAGAATTACACAAATATTGATTTTCGCAAAGTCTGCTGCCTCAGTTTTTATGATGCAAATTTGCATATACTCCAGAATGTTATGAAAAGTGATCAGAAGAATTGCAAATAAAGTCCCTCTTTGCCATGAAAATAAACTTATTTCCAAAAACCCCATTTCCACTGCATTTCAGCCCTGCCACAAAAGGACCTGCTGACATCATTTCAGTGATTCTCTCATTAACACAGG
>JAODJW010000091.1:437736-489285 GCA_026777045.1 Hyperopisus bebe
TAACCCTAACCACAAGTAAGCGAACATGATTGCATTCATGGATTTTTATGAAATTGGGTTTATATTGTGGGGATCTAAAATATGTCCCCACAAGGTAAAAAGTAACAGGTTTTGCCTCATGGGGGGGACATTTGGTCCCTACAATGTAATAAACACAAATCCGCAGACACGCCCACCCACACAAACACATACAGCAGTATCTCAGTATCACTTCTGCTTGTTCTAGTTTCAGTCAGAAGCCATAAAATATCACACCTGGATGGTAGCTTCTCCTTTTAATCGATTATTATTTTACCCTCATAAACATTCCTTCATTCTACAATCTTCGTTCTTACTCTGTTCGTGTGGAACATTTTCGTCTAAATTTTTCCAGTAATTTTGCGTAGAGAATTTTATATTATGAACAAGCTGTGACCCAGCTCAGGCTGAGCAGTGGATGGATGGATGGATGGATGGATCTAGAAGAACACATTTATGAAGCCTCCAGATCCCTGAGGTCAGCTGGGACAGGTTTAATTGTAGAATCAAGACCAAGCACGGTGCTCCCTGTCTGGTGAGCAAGCTCATTTAAATCAGGCCTTAAAACAATACATTCAATAAATGAAATCAGGTCAGTCATACACTCTCACTACAGTGTAACTTCTTTTTTGGTTAAATATTTGTTTGGCTTTTAGTTTGTTTTTTTTTTTTGTCTTTTAAATGTTATTTTAATGCTTTTCATTTTAATGTCTCCCTATGCCTCTGTAAAGTAATTACAATCTCCTTGCCTCTGAATTGTCCTATATAAATAAACTTGCTTTACCTAAAACTAGGCCTGATATCCATTTTAAAATGAAGTTACTGGCGGCTAACACTTAATGCGCGCATAAAATAATTAAGAATCGCCTCAGGCTTCTATATATAGACCTCCTTGAAATATATATTTTACCCGATTTAGAACTGGGGAATTAAACGTTAGTAGGTGTTCTTTGTAGCTGCGGCAGATTTTTTCAAGAATCACTAAGCAAGTATATGAACACTAGCTCTAATCAAGCGGCCCCACCCCATCGCCAAACCTACCCCATCGCCAATTGCTGATCACGTTGCTCCATCTACCGGAAGAGATAGTCTTTTTAAATTATTTATTTTAATCCATGGCTATTCCGCTCTAAATGTCTACTCTGTTCTGAAAATTATTAAAGATATAAAAGAAATAATATTTATATATATTTCTGTTAACAATATTAGATCAAATTAGTTTGTATTTTAAACATCCGTATTTTACATATGTGGCATAATTCCTATGTATACCTGTCAAAACAACAAAAACATTACGACAAACAAATCTTATGAAGATTTTTTTTTTATTGCGAGGAGGTACGGTGGACACTTCCATAAGTGTCTTCCATAAGAAGACTATCCGACAGAAAAAAACATTATATAATGTCTGGGGCTACGGCGATCGCACCTAAGGTCTGCCACTAGGGGGCAGTAAGCCCGCTTTCCGCAGCGCACATCAAATCCCAGAATGCATCGCTTCAGGCCAGTCGGGCAACGCGTTGGCACGCGGGGCGGAGCCTCCGTTGCTAAGGTGAAGGAGTCACACACACACCAAGCGCGGTATAGGGCGACGGTGACGGCGGCTCCGGCACGGCGAAAGCGCTGCCTTTTCGCACCAGACAGCCGCGTAGGTGGGCAGCGGGAGGTATTCGTGGTAAGAGTGTGGAAAGCGGAGAGGGAAAAGCGTCCATCGGTTCGTTAGCTGGCTGGAGCTGGCGGGTGTCTAGCTGTGCACCTTAATCGCGCTGCGCTGCTCACCTAACGTCCCCGTTACATGCGGTAAATCGCCCTGCCGCCTTTGTAGATTGTAATTATCTATAGATGGCGATTGTCAAGACACACTTCTGTTATTAGACTCTTTTTAAAGCTAAATAGTTTAAGAACTGGTGTCTTTAATAAAAGAATGATAATTATATTTAGTACCCATTTCAGTGAAGAACGATATACCCCAGGACTGAAACAGTTTTAGTCTTGTCACAGTGTTGTAAAATGTATTGCTTTATTGTTAAGGAATATTTGGGTTTCATTTTCCTTAAATTTAGTGTTTTCTGATTTCCAAGGTCTGACTACTGACCATTTCCTGAAAAATATGAATTCATGGAGAATATGACGTGGCAGCGGCAGTATGCCTCAATGTACAGGTTGATCTTTTTGACAGAAATAGCAGTTACTCATGCGATTTCAATAGTCTTTCAGTTAATTGTACTTAACTGTAAATAGCTTTCGCACTGTTATAGACAGCTTAGCTGATTTCGCTGCTAAATAAAAAAGGTAAACGTAAGTGGCTGGGACTGTTCGCTCACACCTCCCGGTTAGTGTGCAGTCGTGTGCTTGCTTGTGCCTTGCGATAGACTTGCATCATGTCCGAGGGTGGTGTCCCGCCTTGTGTCATACAGTACGCAGCCTGGGATAGGCTACAGACCGCTAACCCTGTCCAGGATATACAGTTGGATGGATGGATGGATGGATGGATGGGTGGATGGACGGATGACCGAATTTTAACACAGCATTCTACGAGACTGGCATAAATCTGAGTATAAAACCACCCGTCCTGTCTATTAAATTGTTAGATAATTGTCATGGTTGTGTGTAAAAGACAGTTACATGTTTTCATGGCGAGTGTTCCTCAGCGCACGCCCGCGTGTAATAAGCTTAAACACGCGTAATTTGTCCTTTGCATAACCCTATAATTCCTCCTAAACGCCTTTCCCGCAGATTACACCTGACCAGAGATTAGCATACTCTGCAATCTGCTACAGGAAAGGCCCCGTTTACTCCAGTGCTTCTGGGAACTATTTTTAAAGGGTCTAGTTATTTAATCCTTTGATGACGTGCAGGCAAGTTACACGTAATGATATGCCCTTTCGGTTCTGCAGAACTCAACTTTTTGTTTCCGTAACACAGTGGACCACAGCCCAAATGTGAAGTTAAATTACATCTGGAATTCTAGGGCAGATTCTCAGCAGGGAAACCGATTTCTGACGATAATTTATTAAAGTTGTACTAGTTAGTAGTTTGAAGGCTGTGGCACATTAACTGTCAGATTAACTTGACACCACAGGGTAAATAGTGCAGCATGATAACAGATTCCTTTTTTGATGTAGCCTGTGTCCAGAAAGTTCTAGAAGTGAACTCAGTGAAAGCATGGTGAAGATCACATACAGGAGAGGCAGAACGTGTGATTATGTTCATCTAATTTGCTAGACCATCTCTGCACTTTAATCAGGGATGGATGTAATGAACAGACTGGCTTAGGCTGCAGCATAGGGCCCCAGAGTGATGGGGGGGCACTGGCCAGCAAGTGTCTTTAATTATTATTTTTTAAAGTGATCCATTATTGGTTGTTTATATGCTTGCGAGTTGGGGATTGGTTAAAACTGAATGGGGAGACCAATACTAGAGGCATCTCTTTCTTGACGATCTTCTTATACCGTTGTGAATTTTCTGGTATGATTATGGGTTTCCAGCGTAAAATGGATTATATGAGCCTGATCAGTGAGTTCTATGCCAGGAAAACATTCTAATGGTAAGCACGTATTTTATTTTGAAATTTGCCTCCCTCTGTATAGTTATCTATGGTAAATGTGTATTGAGTGCACATTGTGGATGCAGTTGACACGCACTGGATCACGCTGTAATGTTTTAAGGTTACCGCTATTGTGATGCCTTTATTCAGTGAGGTCTCTGGGCTCTCATGTTGTTGCATATGACTCTTGCCTGTTTGTTGTTCTTCTGATTTGATTGCTCTCATTTGATACAGTGTCACATTCTCTTTGACTTTGTAGAAATCATGTTATAGTTAATAATACAGTAGTAGTTTACAGTTAATTGTTGAATCATTTGGGCTGTGGGGGCAGAAGAGGGGTCTCCAAAAAGTGTGACCTAGGGGCCCCTGAACTCCTTAATCCATCACTGACTAGGATTAAGCGAACAAAACTGATGTGTGTTGGACGAAAATGGTGGTCCACTGTGGTGTACAGTGGAGCCCTGCGAAGTATGTGGCACACTGAATATATCAGGGAGCTCCCCCAGAGATGATTGGCCATGATTGACTGGTGTTGGCGACCTTTGTATTAGGCTGAATGCCCACAGAGCTGCCCGCTGCAGCCTCCATCATGACCTTTCAGGAGGGGCTTGCATGGTCTGCTGGATATCTGACTTTGGGCCGTACTCTGCATCCAACCTTTCTTCCAGTCACAGTTCTGTTCTCTTAAATGTTCTTCATCTGAAGGGCTGCCAAGATGGAACACCATCCCACCGGTGACACAGCAGTGACGTCTGGACGCCTTCGCTAGAGGACAGGCATGGCTTTGTGGTCAGGGCATTTAGCGTAAGCCTTGTTGCTGGGAACACACCCCTCCCCCACTTCATGATCAAGAAGACCCGCCGAAATCAGGGTCTCCTGAAGGGCGAGGTCGCATGATGAATCGCTACACAACACTGAAGCAGCTGGGCGATGGCACTTATGGCAGCGTCCTCATGGGCAAGAGCAACGAGTCTGGGGAGCTGGTGGCCATCAAGCGGTAGGTTCAGCTGCCTGCTGCTCCCCTCCGTCCCCTGACCCGCTGCCGGGGTTCTGATCTCACTCTCTGGCTACTCTCCTCCGTCCCTTGATCCGATCCCGTGGTTCTGCCGTCGCTCCCCTCCGTCCCTTGGGTTCTGCTCTCGTTCTCCTGCTGCTCCCCTCCGTCCCCCGACCCGTTGCAGAGGCCTTGCTCTCGCTCTCTCACCTTGCGTTCACAGGATGGCCTGCAGATTATATACGCAGCCATTATTAGCATAACGGGAGATTTTGCCAATTCTGTTCTTATGATGAGGTAGTTTTTCTTTTTAAAGAAAAATCCTACTGCGTAGTTTGGACATTGTTAAATTACACAGATGGGACACTGATACTCTAGCAATCACTCTTCTGTAATCAGTGTACTGTAATCAGTGTACTGTAATGCTAAACTAGCGTTTTATGCTAAATCCTTGTTCACTTTATGAGATCCGCTAGGGGAGCTGAGTGTCTCGCCGGCTGGTGCGGCTCAGAGCCCTCCGGCAGCGCGGCTCGGCATTGCCCCCTTCACGTCGTGACTTTTGCCTCGGCTTGTCTGCTCACAGCGGCGCCTTTCCGCCGCGGGGAATACACTGAATAATAGAGGCGGCGCGGAGGCTCCCCTGGGCCGGCGTGTAAACGGAGGGTCACCGTGCAAATGGACACCTTGGGACGCCGGCGAGAAGAGTGAAAGTGGCGCAGCGTGTAATGTCAGCCCCGCTCATGCATTATTATCGGCGTTCGTTTATTCCCTTACTTACCACAGGGAAGCTGCAGATCGCATTCTGACTCTTTGTGATCTCCTAGACGCCAACGTAAATAGAACTAATGGAAGTGAAACAAGTGAGGGCAGATTTAAGGGGACACGGATCCAGGGGCACTGTGTGATGGTGTGGTGACAGTCTGCCGTGTGACAGAGGGTGACAGTCGCTGTCAGCGCTGCCGTCTCTCCATCTGCGTTTCTGTTCTGTCACTCCTCCGTGAGCCAGCACTTCCTTACATTTACGAAACAAAATACAAACCTGTGATTTTACAAAGCTGTGATTTTTTTCTTGCTGTTTTGATGGAAACAAGGATGTAGCAGTTATTAAACCATAAATATACGCTAGCCATTTATGTGCTATTGACTTAGTACTCATCGCATTTGCTTTTCAATAATTTACCACGCGTGTTGTTGTGCCTTCCACATCCCTAACACTGGCAGCATCAGTGTTGTCCATCTTTTATTAATGACTTTGGTTATCAGATCCTCCCTTCTGATCCGTTTGTCTAGATTATTAAACGTCACAAGCAAATGTCGCTAAATATTGATGGCACATGCACGGATGCAAACTTGCCACTGACCTTTAAATATTAAAGCTGCTTTAAAATTGCACTTAAAATGAAAACATGAACAGGACACGATGGTGCCTACAGGATAGGCGCGGTAATAAAGAATTGATGATATAAATAGTGCCTGTGTGCGCTTAATCGTAACGGAAACACACTGCGTCGCATTTATCTCGACTGCGTATTTGCATATCTGTTTGTGTATTGTGTGATTCAAATAAAACATACCGGCCTCGATGTGGTTAACCAAGATTTAGCAGAAACATCATCACGGATGGACAGGAACGCTGCTAGAGATTTTTTGGGCCCTCAACCCAGACCAGTCTAATTATGTGTGAAAATTTTTAGGACTCCTTGGAATCATCCTAACTCCCCCTGCCCCACCCCCCTTGCGGCATCCCTGCTGAAGGATTTTTCAGGAATTTCATGCTAATTGTGGTCAACTTCCCTTAGAATGAAGAGGAAGTTTTACTCGTGGGAAGAGTGCATGAACCTGAGAGAAGTCAAGGTAAGAGTTTCATCCGTGACATCTGACCTGCACATCACACCGCGGATTGACTGGTCATGGATTCAGTCCTGCTGTTATCCTGTCAGATGTGTGAATGAAAATGATCCTGTAAAGACCTAAATCTTCCCAGCCTTCTCTTATAATTAGCCAAGTTTAATGAAACTGTAGGCATGTAAATCCAGATTGATAACGGTTTTAATTCTGCTACCAAGAATGTATTTAATTGGTTTGTATGATTTGCTGCACAAGTCTGAAAAAAACTGAATTTGTTCGCAGTCTCTCAAGAAACTTAGTCATGCCAACATTGTGAAATTAAAGGAGGTCATTCGGGAGAATGACCACTTGTACTTTGTGTTTGAGTACATGAAAGAGAACCTGTATCAGCTTATGAAAGACAGGTAAGCCTGCATCGCTGCTTGGAATCTTCATATGATAATCACAGCAGCTAATGTCACAGTCATGGTTTTGTTTGTTGCTGGATTAACTTTACAAACACTCGCGCATTGTTTTAAATAAATAGATAAATAGATAAATAAAACTGTCCTGATGTGTGTGGTGACTTTGAAGCCTTGCATGTAATTTTATGTAACGAGCACATTTAATGAATCCAGCAGTTTGACAGTTCTGGTCTATTGACTCTCTGTTTACAGAAACAAGTTGTTCCCAGAGTCAGTCATCAGAAACATAGTGTATCAGATATTACAGGGGCTGTCATTTATTCATAAACATGGTAGGTCTCTAATCCAAGAACTCTCATCTGAGGAACAAGAAGAAGGGATTCAGCAGCTCATTAATTCTTCACGGTGTCGCTGTTTATTTGTACTTATCCGCAGTAGGATTAGATGTGCTTGTGACCTCAGGCGTTGCGCTCCTGCTGGCATCTTTGTTTACTTTCCAGCGAATCCTACACTTTGGTTTTAATGCAGCTGCAGATAGCTCAGTTTTTCTTGTTCCTCTGAGAGATAACAGGGCTTGGGGTACCGGTTGGCATCAGAATCAAACACAGATCCACATACAAGTCCTATAAATAATAGTGGCAGGCTGGATTTTTCCTGGAGATTCTGCGTCTGCCTGATGGGAACACATCAAGAGCAAGGAAGTCATGTTCTGGGAGTTCCAAAATTCTCCAGATTCTAGGTCTCTGTTAGAATGGAACCGTTTGAGGCCTGCGGGACAACAGCAAGGCCCTTAGTGTGCCAGCAGGGCGAGGGCAGGTGAATCAGGTGCCAACAAGGTATCGCAAGCCCTCACGACAAACGGCTTGATCTCTGAGCTGATTTTTCTCATCTTCTCTTTATGCATCTTTGCTGCTCCTCCATCTGTCTGCTGCCAGGGAAAATAAGATGTTCTCTGAGAATGAAATTAGGAACGTAATGTTCCAGGTGCTCTCTGGTTTAGCATTTGTGCATAAGCATGGTAAGACTCCTGCTCTGACTGCTTTTCTGCTCGTCTCCTCCCCCTGATAATTACTCTGTAAATACGCTCTTCTTGTTGCTCTTGTGGGCTCTTGGCATTATGAATATCGTGTGATGGTTCTGTTTTAGCGGGCTTTAGCAAGCTGCCTTATCTTCCCATGACCTGCCAGGCTTTTTCCATCGTGACATGAAGCCCGAGAACCTGCTCTGCATGGGCCCTGAGCTGGTGAAGATAGCGGATTTTGGGTTAGCGAGGGAGATCCGCTCTCGGCCTCCATACACAGACTACGTGTCCACGAGATGGTGAGATTCCTATAGAAGTTTAACACAATTACCCTGCCAGAGCACATATAATCCCACAAAGTGCATGTATCACGAGTGGTTACTCAGGAAGAGCACTGTGTTTTTAAATGTCATTTTTAAATGACATACCTGCAAAATTAAAACAAGCAGCATAAAGAAATAGCAACTAAAATGATACATTGCATCACAGAAAATCAACATGATATGTGGAATGAAATGAGTAATTAATAATGGTACCGCTTGATGGCACAAAGAATATTATGTGGTTAATATTACTTATTAATTAACCACAAATGAAGTCTAAGTTACATATTAATTTCATGTTAATTCATCATTAATGAACCGTGACACGTATTATCTCAAGCAGGTACTATATTTGTTGCTATATCAAACAATTCTATAAACCTTTGAACTTCTGAAGCAACCACTGAAGGAACAAGTAATGAATAACACAAGTGAAATGCTGATCTCATATGTGTTTATCATTAATGAAACATGATGTATCATCTCAAGTAGTGAATATTTTTGTTCATGATTGGTACTTCAGTAATAACTGAGTTATTACTAAGTGTTTATGCCCAGTCAAGTACGTCAAGTGTTACGTTAATAATAATAAAAATGACGAATGAATTCTTAGCAAGTATCTGCACTGGGGTCGGCTATCTCTGCGTCGGGGTCGGCTATCTCGGGGTCGGCTATCTCTGCAGGCCTTCTGATGCGCTGGCCTCTGCAGGTACCGAGCTCCAGAGGTGTTGCTCAGGTCCCCGTCCTATAACTCCCCCATCGATGTGTGGGCCGTGGGCTGCATCATGGCCGAGCTCTACACCTTGCGGCCGCTCTTCCCCGGCAACAGCGAGGTGGACGAGATCTTCAAGATCTGCCAGGTCCTTGGCACAGTGAAGAAGGTGGGCAGCTGGCAGATCTTTAGTCGCTAATGTCCTCTCCTACTGCGCGTTTCTCAGTACCAAGAATGCAGAGCTCGTACTTGTGGTCTTGTTAAGACCGGTCTTGCTAACTTGCTTTATAAGAATGAACTTTGTTGTTCTTCATTTGGTGCAATGAATTCTGGGATAGGTCTCGCTTGGCAAGGATCCAACCAATGCATCTGTGAAATTTTACTGTCTTCCATACTTCTGTTTTTGACCATTGGAACTTGTCTTTGGTCATGGAAGATGACATAAAACGGGAACTCCAGAACACAAATATGATTAAGTATGCACCAATGTGTATCTTAGTGTACTCTTCAGGAGGGTCACAACCTTAATGAATGACTCAAGAATTAGTCACGACACCAAAGACCGAGTGCAGGCCCCCTGCGTGTGAGCTGTTGTGCATCTCCCATTATGTCTGGCATGTCACACCTTCCATTTCTGGGCTACAGAGCGACTGGCCAGAAGGCCATCATCTCGCCTCGGCGATGAGTTTCAGATTCCCACAGTGTGTCCCGACCAACCTGAAAACGCTCATCCCCAATGCCAGCAGCGAGGCCATATCCCTGATGAAGGACATGCTGCAGTGGGACCCCAAGAAGAGGCCCACGGCCATGCAGGTACGGCCTGGAGCCCCACCCATTGGGCCTGCTGACTGGCCCCACCCCCTACACAGAATTGGTCGCATCACAGATTACTATTGTCATTGACAGAGTAAGGGTAACATTATGCACCATAAGGTGAGAAAAAATTTAGAAATAGAAATGGTCAGGCTGTTGGTTTGGCAGGTGTTGGTTTGTTTTTCTAAACCGTAAGGCAACATTCTTTATTCTTAAAGCCATCTGTATCCCTTGGTTACAGGCTCTGAAGTACCCCTACTTCCAAGTGGGGCAGGTTCTAGGTCCACCTAGCCAGTATCAAGACCAGCACAAGTCCCAGGTGAGGACGGTGCCCCTGGAAGCCCCAGAGCTGCCGCAGAAGGTTCCAGGCTTGGACCAGAGTAGGCTCCGCCTCCAGCCTCTGCAGCAGATTCCTGTGCCCCAGCAAAACTCCATCCAGGATCGGTGCCATGGAGGCAGCGAAACAAAGAAAACTGTGCCACTCAGTCTCGGCAACAGCTACTCTACAGCGGTGAGGATCACGCAGCTCCGACTCCTGGCACCTCACACAGCTCATGGAGCTGGCACTCTATAGTGACCCACACAGCACCTAAGGGGGGTTGTCACTGCTCTGATGAGGACCGTGTTTCTAATGGCAGAAAGCAGCTCCAGCAGGCAGCGAGAACAGCGTGATGAGGATGAAGAGCGGCCGCAGACGGTGGGGCCAGAGCATTCTGAAAGCAGCTGACAGCTGGGAGGACTTCGATGATGCTGACATGGGCGTGTCCTACTCGAAAAAGCCCAGTATCTCTTCAGTCAAGGAGCAAACCCGGCAAGTGTCAACTTCCTGAAAGATTCAGTTTCATTAACTGTCTGTCCCGCTGCCCTTCGGTTGCTGCAAGGTCTCATTTAACACTTGCGACGCTTCTCATTGCTTATCAGGCCCATGGAGGTAAAACCCTTGAATTCCTACAGTGCTGTCATCAAGTTGCCAAGCAGCAGCGCTCTGAAGCGGATTGACTCTGAGACATCCACGTCTTCATCCGCTAAACAGCACTACCTAAGGCAGTCGCGGTATCTCCCTGGTAAGTGTGTTAGGCCTTCAGTATCAACTTCTGAAGCATCAGATCAATTAATGATTTTAGCGTCAACTGCAGTTCCCCCTCAACACACGATGAATGTCACCAATCTCAGTGTATATGTAAGCATTTCTGAGGCATCGCAGCATCAGTTTCTTCATCCAAAATCAACTGTTTAATTATGATTTGTTCTGTTTAATTTCATACCAAGCATTTCTGAACATCTGATGATCTGATTGTAACTAGGAACCACTGTAAAAGCTGTCTGGTGTGCCTGGTGTAGCTTGTTGGATGTTGGCTAAACACTCTTGGTTTTTGATTGCCTATGTTCTGCTATGTAATAGAGCAGTAGTAATTTGATTTGCTCTTTTATTTTAGGAGTGAATCCCAAAAATACATCGTTAGTTAGGAACAAGGACTTGGGGAATGATCTCTGGGGTGGTGGGGATGCTTTACTCCACAAGCCGCTGGGGCCTGGTGGAGCCGCACTGTCACTTTCCAGGGTCAATGCAGGTAATGGCCTCTTTCACGTACAGTTGCCTCCACTGTAGTTGAGATTAAAGTGCTGAAGTTGATCATGTTGTCCTGTGTCACACTCCTAATTTCCCTGCTTCCCTTTTCATACTAATTCTTCTCTGCGTTGTTTGGAGTAGGCTTAAGTGGCAGTTCCTGGCAGAGATGGAGCTTGTTTTATTCATTCAATACGTAGACAGACACAAAAACCCTATCTCAGTTCCCTTGATTGTTTATTCATGGGAACGGGGGGTTTTGGGGCAGCCGCCAAAGCTCAGGTGTCCCACTAGATTGTTGCTTGAGGTGTTTCAAGATCAGTTTCTCCATCTAAAGTCAGATTTGTCCCAGACCATGCTATATCCCCATCCTTATTTCCTTTAATTCTCCTTACTCCCCCATCCTTATTTCCCTTCATTCTCCTTACTTCCCCATCCTTATTTCCTTTAATTATCCTTACTTCCCCATCCTTATTTCCTTTAATTATCCTTTCTCCCCATCCTTATTTCCCTTCATTCTCCTTACTTCCCCATCCTTATTTCCCTTCATTCTCCTTACTTCCCCATCCTTATTTCCTTTAATTCTCCTTACTCCCCCATCCTTATTTCCCTTCATTCTCCTTACTTCCCCATCCTTATTTCCTTTCATTCTCCTTACATTCCCCATCCTTTTTTCCTTTCATTCTCCTTACTTTTTGCCCTCTCACTTCCACTGTTTGTATCTCTCATGTTCCTCTTCAACCCCTCTGTTCTTCTCCTCTACACACAGAAGAGAGTGTAGCTAAACCCTCAAACAAACATGCATTAAAAGAAAAGATTCTTGACCAAATGGAGCATCTTAAAGGTAATTCATACTTGGAGCAAACTTTTTTGATAAACCACAGTTCTGAGTGTCATTTTGGAGCAAAAATAAGTTTTTTAGCAAGTTAAAATTCCATTAAATGCCCATGATGTCTGCTGCCAGGGAATTTTGTGACCACAAACTTTAGCCCAGCTGGCAGTTACATCACATCGTATCACAAGAAGGAACCTGGATCTGCAGGACAGCGGATTCACCTGGATCCTTTGGGTGGCACATCTGCAAGTAAGAGATCCTTCTGTCTCTGTGTCACATCCTGACTCTCCGGAGTTGTTTCCTTACTCTCTCTGGACAGCTCTCCTCTCAGCTCCACATGCCTTTTCTTTATCCTGCTTCCTTGAAAGACACTCTGCCTCTCTGTAACTGCCTCTCTTTTCTTCCATTCTCAGTTGATCTTTCTTCTACTGCTGCTCTTAGAAACAACAATCTGAAACTATCAAAGTTAAAATCATCTTCCCATAAAGCCGTGTCTGAAGGTAACATGCAGTGCTCGCCAGCGCGATCACATCTCTGGGCATGAAATACGCATATCTCAGCCGTGCTAATCATGCCTCTGTTGTGTGACAGAATATGAAGGCTGGAAAATGAAAGCATCCAAATCGCAGACGCCAGGGACCAGCTTTGCTACACCAGGGAAAGGCCTGCTGCCCAGAGCTGCTCCGGTGCAACCGGTCCATGGAAGAATAGACTGGGCTGCCAAATATGGAGGCCATCGGTAGCACCATGATCCACCAGAACATCCCACGTATTTGGCAACACCACGCAGGCCTCTCCATGTGGGAAAACCTGCGTGGGGTGAGGGAGACTTTGCCTTGAATGGGCGTCCATCATCTGGGTGTCGCTGTTATCCCCGTGCAGAAAATGTCTAAGGATGATTACATGCAAAGGTATATTACTTACCAGGCACGATAATGTGGCTTTTAGATATTAAAAGTTTGACCCAATAGGTTTCCCTGTCAGATATAATTTGTCTTGTTCAGTTAGCGATCTGCTTTGGGGAAAAAATAAAAAGAAGGCTACAACTTACTAAGTCATTTTGTACTGGAGAAAAAACACTTGAGTTTTAGAATCCAACCATGATATGACTGATATCTTTGCATAGTACCGTGTTGAATACTTGTACTACTGTATAGCATGAAATTATTTTTAAATTATTTCAAGATTTGTATGAAAAACATTTGTTTGATATATATGCAAAACACAAGAAAGTGAAATCTAACGACAAAAACTTGCCCGAAGTGAGATTTGGGTTATTTGCTGGTCCCAGTACAGTATTTTCTGTAAAATGGTTTATTTTAGAACGCCTGCATACTTCTTAGTTGGAATATAGATTTAATTTTCCAGTAAAGTGCTTTAAAAGCATAAGACATATACATAAGGTAACATATCTGTCTTGTTTTAAATGCATTGTATTTTTACTTATGTATTAGTCTCTTAAATATAACAACCCGACCTTTCCAGATTTGTTTTTAAGAACCAAAATGCCATACACGTGTCTACTTGGTTTTACATAGTAACTTTTTAATGAGGAGCATTCCTCTTGTGCATTCATACTTTTATAATTTTTCTTGTACAATAAAATTTGCAATAGTTTACAAATTTCAGCCTGGTGGGGATGGTTTAATACTTTGTGTGAAAGAGTACAGAGCACACAGTAAATCTAATCCTTTGATATGTAGCTTAATAGTAATTATTATGATTTGTAATTACGTACATGGTACCACTGACATCAAAAAATACGAAACCTGTAAGCTTTCAAAAAACGCAAAATGCTTTATAGAAAAGATCAGAATATATTTTCCATAGAATACATACAGGTATACAAAAATAATTAATTGTGAGAGAATCTAGGTGTACATGATTGGTCATTTACGCCATGAAAAGTTTCTCCATTAGTACACACGGGATCCGGAGAGTTCTGCTGGTAATCACTATGGCCCATGGGGTCTCTGTAACATGCCTAGTCCAGTCCTACCTAACATCACCAGACTGGAAGAGAAAAGAAAATGAGGTAATGATTTGATGATTAAACACAAAGCAACCAAAATAACAGTTTGTAAGTGGTGCCTAGTGATTGGGTAACAAGTCTCTGATCCACTCTTCTGACCTGCAAGACTATTACAAGAAAAAGATCAATGCTTGAAAGAGCAAGAAAAGCCAATTCAGCTTTCAGTTTCATTATCCTTTATGATACATGGGTAGAGCGATGCCCACTTTAAGCAGCGTAAATGAATGTGGTGTTCGCCAAACGGCGTACCTGGCTGCTGCCATCAGGCCCGCTGGCATGAACTTGCCGGAGTTTAAAAACCGGAATCCCATGACTCCCGCTAGACTTGCTGTGGTTGCTTTTCAGAAACATCAAGGTTTAACATGCGTTAATGATGCTGTGCTGGAGAAATCAGTCTGTTAAGGAAGATCACATCTGTGCTCTGGAACTAAGCAAACACCGTGTACCCACCTAGAAGAACCCAAACATGTTTTGGATTCTGACATATCTTGTAGGTACCAAGTCCAGCGAAGCCTCCAAAAAGCAGACCTGCAGCCAGAGAGGGGACACTACCTACGGCGGGGGGGGCACAGAACAACACGAGCAACACGTTTCATTACGAAATCAATGAAATGCCTAAAAAATGAAAATCTATATGCCTTGGATTTGGTTTGGATCATCTACACCACTAATGGTCTAGCCAGGATATGTAATCCACACTTCAGACACAAAACCTTTTACAAATGCGTACAGTAGTACCTTGGAACACGAACTTAATTCGTTGCAGATGGCTGGTCCAGTTGCGATTCGGTCAGGTCTAAGTTGAATTTCTCCGTAAGAAATAATGTAATTTAATTCGTTCCAGACCGCCAAATGCTTGGCTATTTAAACTTATTTACCTACCTAACCAATGATAAAACATTAACAAATAAAACGAAACTAATACACACAAAAAAGCACAAAGAAAAGACAAAAAAATCGACATGACAATCCCATACTCCTCCGTGAGAGCAGACACATGTGCACCACCGGTACGTCACCGCCGCTATAATTTCCTTTTTAATTCTACAGTTACTCTCACTATTTTGCTCTTTGGTTTGCTGCTCTGTTCGCTTTCTTAGGGGCCACCATTAGTGTACCACTAAAGGTACTGTAGATAAAGCACAAAAAAGTTCACACCAAATACAGGAAAACAGCTGTCGCACGTCGACCCCCGTCGAGAGTCAATGAGCGGTTCACAGGCATCGGCATCCCAGCAGCCCGTTTGCCTTCGTGAAAAATCCCATCAGACACGCGTCTCGGTCCGTACAAGCTTTAGCAGGAAAGGTCGAGCTCCAAGATTTCGGTCGAAAAAAATTAAATAGTAGGTAAGTTAAGAGGCGTTCGAGTTCCAAGGTTCTATTGTATAAGATTATACTGCCAACATTAAATCAAAGTTGTCTCTGGATTAGCAGACACAGCGCCACATACGTATTATGATAAGAACGATGGTACTGAACCCTTGAAGTCACAGTGAATAACTATTATGTACCATCGCGTTTAGTATGTACCGATAAAGACAATCACAGTTGCAGTTAGTTACCCACGGAGTTATTACCTGCTTTAACATAACCCACAATACCTCCAATTACAATCAGAGCGGAGTATCCGTATCCCATCCAGTCAATGGGCATTTCGTCGCCTAAAAGTATAATGTACTCAGCTGTTATAACAATACAAATATGTACACCACAATGAAACATGCAATCAGTTTTGACATTTAATAAGCTGTTACTAGGGGAGCCATGTAGCTATTCATTTTTAATTTTAGTTTACTGCAGATTCGTATATAGATACGAAAGACAGGTTGGAATAGGAGCATTAGCTATGTAGGAATATGAGGTTCAGTCCGACTGTTTGGCTTTTAAAATTAATAACCATAGCTAAAATTAGGCGGCGCATATGTTCTACTCACAAAGATTAAGTAATAGTCGATTTAAACTGTCCAAATTATTATACACCTGCGGAGATTGAACTCCGGGTTTTACTCGATCGCCCAACCCCCACAAACAGGAAATGAAACCCCGGAAGTGTTGCTCGCTGGAGGCCCACGTGTAACCCATCACAGGACTGGTGATGCTATGCACTTGGAAGGTTTTTTTTCTTTATTGTAAACAATGGTTAACATTCATGCACGAACACCTGTATCATTCAGATAAAAAATAAACAAACCACAGGAAGTTTTGATGCCTTCGGTTTTTATAACCGCGTGACTGCTAGCAGAATGTACAGCTTTCGGTGTATCATAACCCTGAAACGTTCCACCGCAGTGACAGAGTATACTGTGGTGAACATGACTATTGTGTATACGTCCATACATGTTTCACACCGAGCTAAACTTGACGATATTCGTGTGTGAACATATACAGATTGGCACCAAGAGTACAGTACGGCATCAAATTTAAAATAACCATCCAAGCGACATACTGCTGGCAACCGACTGCTACAGTTCGCGAACGTTTAAACCACTGACGGAAAAGTGCAGCCATTCATTCTGAGAACTTGATTTACTTATAATAAAGACATTAAATGATTCATTAAACTTGAAAAAGTTATTTATTAGTTTTTTGTTTCTTTTTCTTTTCACCACCCCGTGTTTTCACTCTTTTTGTGCAACTTGGCTCCTCGATGATCACTTCCTCTGTGACAATTTCTCTCTTTCTCCTTTTGGGTTCAGTTGCAGTCGTAGATGCTAAAGCAAAGAATGCAACAGAAATTTGGTACAAATCTCAATGTACGTTCTGCCATTTCCATTAGTTTACACCCCTTTCTAACACCCTTTTAGGTTTAAAAAAGTTCCGACATGGACATCATTGACAAAACATTGTTTTAATATAATTACAAAACATAGATAAAGCAGCAACACAATGCGTACATTTAGACAGGGTTTAAGATAATGCTATCATTTAATGTGAAATGGTTTCAAATTCAGAGATATAAAAGGAATTTTGTACAGATGCCTGCAAATAATCCCAATACAGTGGTACCTCAGAACTCCAACTTAATCTGTTCAGGACTTGGGTTCGAATCCTAAAGTTCAAGTTCTGATGAAATTTTCCCGATAAGAAATAATGGAAAACCAATTAATTGGTTCCCGGCCCCCAAAAATTACACCTATATATATTAGCATTTAAACACAAAATGAACTGGATAAAACAAGAACAGCATATACTGTACTAAACACATCTAAGCACGTTTATCAAAACAGTAGTTTGTAAAGTAAGAAAATAAATGTATCCAAACAATGTATAAGGTTAAAAAAAAATGTCTTGCCCTGATCATCCGCTCCTTCCGTGTGCCACGCCCCCTCGTTAACCTCGTGTGGAATCCCCGTGTGATCAGCTGTTTCTGCTTGTTGTCATTAGTCCTTTGTATTTAGTCCGCGTTTTAGTTTGTTTCCCCAATCCGGTCATTGTATTGTCCATCAGCATTTTGCCTGCCTTACCTGTAATTAAGTGTATTCCCCGACACCCTGACATTCATTCCGTCCCCGCGCTCGGCACAACATTTAATTATTTTAATTAAACGTATTAATGGTGTTTTATTAATATTAAAATAATGAATAAAAAATCCTTTGTTTCCTCTGAGAGACGTGCCGCGTGACTCATTTCCCCACACATACAAGTTCTCTTAGGTCGGCATTCACGGTTCGACTACTGAGATTCAGATAGAGTTCTAGCCCATTTTTTTGGAACTGGTTGGTTTGACGTTTAAGAAATTCAAGTTCTAATGAGTTTGAGTACTGAGGTACCACTGTAGTACAATATGGAAGAGCCGTCACTTTGAGTACTTTACAGTACCTTGGGAGGTGATGGCCTGAACGTCCTGCCCTGCAGTGCATTCCCCCTGCGAGCCTGGCTGCCACACCGACAAGCAGGTCAGCCTGGCGGTGGTGTTCACCATCCCCAGCAAAGCTGGAGCCTCCGTCACCTAAGAGGAGAACAATCTCTCTCACTGGAGCTACCGTGCAGTGCTTACTGTCACACACAAGTGCTGAATGCAGAAAATGTTGTAAACCGAACATATTTATATGTGAAAGGTGTGTCTTTGGTCTAACTCAACCTCTGGTGTGAATTTACATTGACTAGGATAGTATGATATTGTAATATGTACACCACCTTTTCAAGACTGACGTTCCATAATTTGATGAATCCATCATTTGATGCTGAGACAAGGACACAGAGATCGCCCACTGTACAACTGTCCAGTGATTTTACTCTATTAAAGAAAGTTGAAATAAAATACTTTCATTCAGGAAATAATTGGCATGAGATGCAGGAATAAATGTTTGCAAAGAGTAAACCAGTGTAAGACCTTTTGCCAATTTCCTCTCAATGGCACAAAGATAAATGACCACACCTGTTCTCATGGGCGACGAACCCACAGACACACTTCTGGGAATCAGTATCGAAAAGTCTTACTACTTCATCGTCTCCAGCGACTGCAAGGACTGAATTCTGAGACAAAAACACTTTAGTTTGAAAATGAACGTCACATAAAATGTTCAATATTTAATACTGCTGCTACTATAAGACAGGTAAAGTAAACCAGAGCACCGTGCAGATAAAAATCATCTTTTTAAACAGAGTATATTAATACTTATAACAAAAACGCTACAGAATATGCAATCTAAGTCAACTTTATCGCTGTGGAAAGAGGAAATCAAAGAGACGTGGCCTTACGCTCAGAAATGTAATGGATGAGATCCTCTTTGGACAGGAGAAGGTGCCTATGACTGTGGCCGTCTCCAGCTTGTAAATGTCTATTTTGTTATTCACAACCACGACATATTTATCTCCAGCAGGAGACCACATGACAATATGAGCACCTAAAAAAAAAAAAAAAGAGTGCATGTTTTTAATCCTCTAAGATCAAAGGCTGAAACAAACAATCCAGTGACAACAGAACTCGCAACTTACTTTGTTTAATATTTTTGATGAAGGCTGACCTCCCATCAATGAGATTCCAAGTCCTAAAGCAACAATAAGGGTCCAGGAAATGAGAGGTGCCAACATTTCAGTGATTAGTGCTGAGCTGATGTTTTATTAATAAGGTACAGAAAAAAGAAAGCACTCAGATGACTGATACCATCGATTAGAAGACAATGTAATGCAATCAGGACAATGATGGTCAGATCTGAACACAGATGGTTTGCTCTGACGAAGACTAAGTATAGAAACATCTGCACTGAATCCATGATAACAGTCATCAGAATAAAAGGGGTGCAAGTCAGAGTCTGGACCTTATCCTCATTATTTTGATGTTTTATTAATTTACATTTATCAGTAAGATGTAGTGTGTTGCACAAGATGGGACTTTACAGGTACTTACTGGCACACATTAAAAATATAACCCAAAGAGAGCTGATAGGAACAACTCAGTATCATTAGCCACTTAAAAGCTGGGGAGATGCATCGGGGCGCAAGGCTGCTAAATCAGTCACCTGAGTGTCCTGTCAGTTCCCACGGATAGAGCGAGTTTTCCAGATGGATGGACAGACACAAATGACACTTGACCCCTGACAAATAAGAAAAAAAAGAAACTGTTTTCTTCCCAGTTCCCAAAAACTTCTTCCTGAAGTTAAATCCCTGAAAGATGACAGAAACAACAGCACAGCTGACTGTGGAGTGTTCAGAAGTGTAGTCTGGGAGACAAACCCACCTATGAGCTTTGATGGATTTCAGACACTCCCACTTCTTGGTGCTCCACACACACAGCAAGCCGTCCTCTGCTCCGCTCAGCAGGTGAGAAGTGCCGTAAAACTCCAGGCATGAAATTGTACCTGTTCAAACAGTCAAACTCATTAACAAAAACCAAGGGGTGACATCATGCTCCAGTTTGGCTTTAATTAACTGATAGCTAAAGTTAAGTTCATCACTGGTACAAATTCTCCTTTGGCTAAGGACAAACACCAAGACCAGTGGCGTTTCTATTTCACTACTGATTGTGCTACTCAATCGTGAAATGTTATGCATGCTGCACATAAACAGACAGCATGGCTCAAGAAGTATCACTGCGACCTCCCATCTCCCGGCCTGTGGGTTCGATCCCTATCCTGCCTTGGTGTGCGTAGAGTATTCATGTTCTCCACGTTTAAATGTGTATCCACTCACAATCAAACAATATGTAAACGCTGTATTTTAGTGAGATTACCCAAACTGCATTATTGTGTGTGCATGTCTTGTGAAAGACTGGCATCTAGTCCTGAGTGTCCAGTGTCCCATGTTACCTAGTGAAACAGACTGGGATACGGTTCATTTTCATCACAAACCAGTGGATAAGTGATTATGGGATATTGGTGAATGGACGTATATGTATTCACTTAATTTCATGACAATGGTATAACTCACCATTGTGATGGAGCAGGACTCCGTGATCTTTCTTATTTTTCATGTCATAGAGCTGGATGGTTTCGTCCTTGCTGCCAGTCGCGATGTACCGCTCGTTAGCGGCCACAGCAGACAAGGAGGCTGTGTGGGCATGGTGAGTGAATTCGGCTTTCAGGGTCCATTCCTGCACACCACAAGACACACTCATGGAACTATACAGTCGTCAAGGGCTTTTATTCTTATTTTCAGTAATTCACCAGTCTATTTTGTTGATGTAAAAATTGAAAGCTTAAATTTATGTTTATTTGTGAAATTCCGCACCTTCCTTTTCTACACAACAAAATAAAACCCGACGTTCGAGACGAAGTTTGTCTGGAAAAACCAGGCCATCCAACATTCGTAAGAGTCAGTATGTCCAGATACATAAGCACACGTATGAATTACACAGCCATGTACCTTTTCGCCTTTCTGCACCTGATAACCGAAAAGAATCTGCTCGTAACTCCCAGCCACCAGCTCCAGCACAGACTCCATGTTTTCCTCCGAAGCACATGTGACTGTCCATGGCTTCCGCTGCCGTGAGGCACTTAAGGATACGCCTGCTTCTTAAGTAAACGGTACACTTTAAGAAATCGCACTGGCTTTTTTATATAATATTTGAATAAAAAATAAAAGATACTTATGAGCTATTTGAAGACAGTATATGTGAAGGAAGTAACCTGTTTTGCAGGCGGCGCGAGGACACCATTTGGCTTAACTGGGGCTGCGCTGGAAGCCATTGCGTCGTCGGCAGTTAGCAGGCAGTAGTGTGTTGTCTGTGCTTTCTTCGTAATTAATATTTTTAGGCATTGAAGTAGGTGGATACATAGCAGCATGTTTAACCGGATGACAAGCCTGTGGATGGGGGATGTACGTAATTATTGTTTTATTTGTAAAAAAAAAAAATGCCTTCGTTAGATGTCGTATTGTATGGCTATCGACGGCGAGTTACGGTTGTGAACAAATTACAACGAACTGTATTTTGTGATACTTCCTGGTGTCAGATCCACCAAATTTATTACTTTTACGTAACATTGCTTTTATATTCCTACCCACATTCGTTCTAACCTGTCGCATTTACTCGTTTTGGTTACTTAGTTCGTTATTAAATATGCTATATGCTAACCTGTTCTTATGGTAAAGAATGGGAAACAACTTTATCATTTTACATTTAAATTTAAGTGTAAAATGAAATGCTGGCGGTGAGACGCGCGAGCGCTCTAGTGACCAAAAGCCCGAAGAGTCGCGCGCCAGGCCCGGCGCTACAGCTGTGACCGCACGTGCCGCAAGTGACTGGTGCAGACCGGGCGATTGGTCTGCAAAAGCAGGACTTATCCTGTTTGAGTAAAGCTGCGTGTTATCACGTCAATAAAATGCTGTTATACATTGCAGGTCTGTATGGTAATTCTGTGGTTTATGTAAAACGAATAGACGTTCAAGGTTGGAACGTATTTATTTTAAATATATGGTTCTATATATGTGTACAAGTTCATATTTCATGTACAGTTTTTAAGACTTTCTCACCTGTGTTGTTCTTTCAGTTGGACCCCTACATGGATGAGAATTTCATCAAAGAAGCATTTAGTGCCATGGGCGAGACTGCTTGTGGAGTTAAAATCATAAGTCACAGAGTGACTGGGTTAGCAGCCATTTTGTTTATACATGCCATACATACGTGTCTGAGGACACACCTTGCCTGTATTTCATTTTCGTTGAACATTCACTACAATCCCTGTTTCCCTTTCAGTGAGTCTGAATGAGTCTGAAATGTCCTTCTTGCTTTGCAGAGGTTCTGCGGGTTACTGCTTTGTAGAAATGTCAGATGAAGCCAGTGTTGGCCGCTGTGTTCTCAGGCTGAACGGGAAGTTGGTTCCAGGATCCAATCCGGTAAGTGTTGCTGGAAGAAGGGCCCAGACTGCCTCTTCCATTCTCTCCCCTTAACTGTTCCCTCATTAAGATGACATCACAAAGCTGTGTTTCCTTTAGTAATACTTTATGTTTAATTGTGGAGCTCCCCCTGGTGTTTAAATGTAGAGTATGCAGGCCAGCAGCTCTTATTGGAAGACAGGTTAAGGTCCAGTTTTTTCCACTTTTTATTTCACTATGTCTGAAGCTTGCCAAATAAACTCTGTTATGAACTTACTACTGAGCGGGAAGGCCTGTACTGAAAGGCAGAGGTATGTAACTAAAAAAATGCTTCCACACTCTGCTTGTATCTCATACTAATGCCCACGTTGACGTAACAGTGTCCATCAGACTTTCATGAGGGTCTGAGGTACCTTTTTTTCTGTTGTGCTTTTTTTTAGCCCAGGAAGTTTAAGTTAAACTATGCGACATATGGCAAAAGACCAGAGGCAGGGTAAGTCCATGTTCTTTCTCCTCGTTTGGACCCGGAAAAGGTGGGAAGGGAGGCGAATAAAACTAACGGGCTGTATTCAGCTTTTGACTTAAACTGACAATTATTAATTGTCAGTTAATAATTAATAATTAATTGTGAGCATTTTTTTTTACCTTTTTACATCTTTGATACAGAGTTCTTGGGTATATGTAGCAATTTGAGGTCTTGGTCCCTGCCCTGTGCATTCCAGTTGTATTTGAGGTCTTGGTCCCTGCCCTGTGCTCCCCAGTTGTGCATGCTACTGGTGACATTACATAAACAGCAGATTATGACCATGGCTGACCTTGCCACACACATGCCTGAGGGACTTCTTCCTCTTGGCACTGCAGGCCAGAGTATTCTGTTTTTGTCGGCGATCTTACTCCGGAGGTGGACGACTTTCAGCTCCATCAGTTCTTCATGAAGAAATACTCCACGTGCAAAGCGGGCAAAGTGGTCACCGATCCGTATGGAAACTCAAGGTAAAATAGCAAAGTAGTGTTGTGCAAATTACCAGTAGGGGCTCTAATCCACTTTGATGTTTTTCTGAAGTACGCTGCGATGCTGAGAGCCCACATTCAGGCTGAAGATTGTCTCCCTGGGACGTACATAGTTTTTGTTCTGTAACTTGATTTTGTTTTTCAGATTGACAGTTTTGTCAAGCCTTGTTTTAAATGGCTCACTCTTTGAATTCTCCCAAAGTGTGTGGTCTTGGTCTTTAACGTTTGCAGAATTCAGATGTCCAGCCGCCTTCGGTCTGGCGTGACCTGAGTGTCACCTGTACCCTGGGTGGCTTTCACTGGAAGCCCTCTTTACACCTTGGCCTATCAGAGCGCTCCTTGCAGATTTTTGCCTCGTCTATCGTAGCATTTATATGGAGGAAGACTTACAGTGGTAATGTGGTTTGCTTTTGTTCCAGCTAAAACTATTGTTTTCCCCATATAGGATAAGCAAGAGCTACACACAATTGAAGTGATGCCACTTCATATTAAAAGTAAAACAACATTTTTCAGTTCTTCCATAAATATATAATATTTTTTGTAAGTTTTTCTAGTTTGCATGATACCGCGCCTGTAGTGCTGGGGGGGAGGCTGACTGCTGCCAGGGCTCTGTTTACACAGAGGCTACGGCTTCGTCAAGTTCGGCGACGAAAACGAGCAAAGGAAGGCTCTGGAGGAGTGCCAGAACGCCAGCGGCCTGGGGGGCAAGCCCATCCGCATCAGCATCGCCGTCAACAAGGGGTGAGTCTCTAGGGAGGGGCCTGCAGCCCTTTGCCGGGACAGGGCTACACTCTGCTAGCGGCTAACGAGGTGCGATGTCGGAGTTTGAGGGCAGCAGGTGACTCATCACCCTCACTGAGTCATTTGAAGCCTTTGCTGCTGTAAATGGCAGATTACACCTGAGCAGTATCACCGATGGAGTTGGCAGGGAGGGTCATTTTTGTGGTCGTTAGGGAGTGAGGAATCGGGTGCACCTGGGAAGTCACATGACTGCCACCTAACCAATGAAAGCTCTCCTGTGGTGGGTGTGGCCCCACACCAGCCAGTCGCAGCTGTAGTAGGGCCCTCACCTGCCCTAAAATTTCCCTTGATTATTTGCTGCAGTAAACTGAGGATTTGCTCAGAATCCTTTGTTTTGGATGTAGGAAAAGTGAATAATTGGTAAGTATAACCTGGTGTTCAGCTGATCACGCAGTGGCCCCCAGTCAGAAGGCTTCCTGCTTCTAAATATGTACTTATCTCTTGGTTTGATTGGCCCCTCCCAGTGTTCTGTCGTTGGGAGTTTTATTTTATTTAATCTGGGCTCTAATAGCATTTGTAAGGCACTTGTGCTGTATTTTTAATTTTTGAATTGGTTTGTTTGAATTAGTTAACTGAAACCTTAAAGTGGTACATACATAATCCTCGTATCTTCTGTATTTTTTTTTCAGCAACAAGATGAATAATTATCAGCAAAATTACAACTACAACAATTACAACTACAACAATTATGGCAATTACAATGGCTACCAGCAATCATACTACCAGCAGCCCTACCAGAGCTACTACCCGCAGTGGGGCTATGAGCAGTACAGCAGTTACAACTACGGCTACGGGCCCTACGGGGCCCCCCCACCGGGCCCTGGTATGATGCCCCCCCCTCCTCCCATGGGCATGCCTCCCATGCCACCAATGCACACAGATGCCCTCACAACTGCAGAGGTAGGGGCTGTGTTCTCCTTCATTCAGCTGTGTTTTTGCGCTCGGCTCATCTCGGCTGAGCCTTGCTTGTTGTTCTGTAATCGTGGTCTTCGTATGTGGCTTTGTTAGCACAGGAAAACATCTGCGGTGTTTATCACAACGTGGGATCTCTAGCTTAGCCGGATAACTTGTCAGGTTTAAGGTTGTCTGGGCTGAACGTAATTAAGAGTCTATTTAAACTGCGGTACCTTAAATCTGATAAGTTATCCGGCTAAGTTTGTAATAGACCCCTGGTCTATGGTAAATATAAAGGGCACTGTGCTTTGCTCTTAATGGTTTGGGGCTGTTTGGACCACTTGAGAATGATGGATCTCCATCCTTTCAGCACACCGAAGGATCTGCAGAGGATGCTGACGAAGCTGTTGAAGGTAAATCCTTATCCTGTGTGTCTTTATTCCCTTTCTGGGGGTGGCTGTATTCACTGACATTCGTAGGGCTGCCTGCTGTGCTGGTTGATATTTTCTTTTCATAGCTACTGTTCACTAGCTTTCGTAAAAACCCGAGTATGTAACTCCAGTCCCCGGGAACTTGAATACTCTAATTTTCCCAGGAGCCTTTCGGTTGGTGTCTGATTTACACCAGAGATTGCGAGTGAGTTGTTCAGAGAGGGCTTTAGTACATCAGTCTCCAAAAAACAAGTTCATTTTTTTTTCTGCTTAGCACAACTAATCTATTAAACATTAGGCCTTAACAATAAAAACAAACATGCCCTGCCCATGCTTGGTGCTGATGCACGTCTTCCCTCTCAGACCCCAACCCCCAGGTGGATGTGGACACTCTCAACAGGCAGTACATGGAGCGCAGTGAGGAGCTGTACGATTCGCTCATGAACTGTCACTGGCAGCCACTGGACAGCGTGACCTCTGACATCCCGGCTCTGGCCAGCTCCTGAAGGCCCTGGCTGCTCCCCTCCCATCCAGTCTGCATGTGTGTGTGTGTGTGTGTGTGTGTGTGTGCGCACACGTTGGGGTGCCTCTGGGGCTCAACAGCCATTAAAAATACCCCCCCCCCATCACTTTACTGATTTTTATATGTAATTATTTGGAACTTTCAATGGGTGGTGGTGTACTCCAGAGGTGTATATGATGTCACACATTGAGGACTGTCTGTCCTCCTGCTGTTTCTCCCAGTGGCGTCGTTTACCCTCTCCTGCGCGCGGGGGGGGGACTCTGCCTATGCGCGGGGAGGTTGGTCTGACTCAGCTTGTGCTGCTTGGACCACTGCCTTTCTGCTTCGACTCGTGGATGGATGGATGGATGGACTCTCCATTTGGCTGTGAATTAGGGTGTTGCTGATGGTGGTGGGGGGGTCTGAGCGCTGGAGTGTAGCGGCCGTTGCGTAAGCCTTATCTTCTGAAGTGGCACCTGTGCAGCTGTGGGTGGAGCGCTGCCCCCAGACTGCAGTTAGAGGCAGATCACTCATCACTGCCTGCCATGGCTTTTATATATTATATATAAATGTGGTGTAAATTGAACAATTTGGTGTGTTATGTATGTATATATCCATCCCCCCCCCCCCTTTTGAATTCCTGTCTGCCATTATTAAAGACAGAAAATGGTTACTCTGGAAGATCAGCTGTTGTGTTCAAATATTCTAATGAGGGTGGGGTATTTCGTGGTTCTTCCTCCTGTCTAAGGTCTTTGCAGGAACTCCAGTCTGTTGTCTCTAAACAAAGTAAAACATCTTACCATGTTTTAGGTGGAAACGCCTCTTATCCTGGTTAAGATATTTCATAAAAAAAATATTTTCAGTAGTTGGGAGAACTTCCACTTTGCGTTTAAAGTTTATTTCCTTATAAAACCGTCGAAAACGTTTCATGTATTTTTGTATTAAAAATCATCGTTATTTTTAACTACTCTGGCCAGAAGGAGCCGCAGGTCTGATATTCAGACAAACACTCTAAAGCTATAGGGAAGAGCTTTACGGGATGAAGGGATGTTTGTTTCCATGTGCAGCAAACATCGACCACATGATATTGCGCTCGCTAGTTCAGTCCAACTGTCTACGGAAAAAGGCGGCAAGGTTACACATCCGTTATTTGTCCTGAAATATTTTCTGTGAAGCTGACTGAAGTTCTGGTTGAAATTCTGTACGTATTCTTCTGTTGCAGTAGTTCATAGAAATAAACTTGGCATACGGAAGATTATAATGGAGTAATGTTTTGATTCTCCGATTGGTGAATTAAGCCTTTACGTAGAGGCATTCCCTCTTGATAATGCATTTTTGTGTATATGGGTGCAGACAGCTCGTGGTAGGCTAAAGGCCACGTGACTGATCGCAGGCAGGGCGTCTTAGCCCGCCGATTCACACACCGCCCCCTATAGTTTAATAAGAGCTCACTGTGCAACGTTTGTCCTGATATTTTCAATATTTTGGAAGAGGTTTTGTTTTGTAGTTTCAATATCCAAGGTCGATATACAGCTTATCCATTATGTTGAAATAGGACAGTGAATACATTTAGGTCGAAAGAAAAATCTACTTTCCCAACCACTAGGTGGCGCCGTAAGACTACATCTTTAGTCTCCTAAAAGTCCGGCATGAATATGACGTAAAGATATTAAACCGTCTTATAGAGCAACAAATTTAAGTACCGGTGACGCTTCTTTGATCAATATTTTATTTCTAAGACCGAACCAGATTCTTAAAAAACATTTTCAAAGCATTTAATGTAAATCTTAAAAAGCGACCAGTTTCAGCCTGCTAACATTATTTCCCTCATGCCCTGAATGATAATGGAAATGCAGCCTCCGTTTATGTGTTAGCTTACATTAAAGCAAGAAGGGTTCGCTCATGGATCCAAGTTTTTCCGCAGAGGCCAGTCAAAGATAAGTCCGTTTTTCGTCGGATGATGGCGCCAGAGAACTAATTATTTCCTTATTGCGGGCGGGCCCTGGTCTGTCTGTGTGTCTGTGTGTGTGTGTGTAAAGGCGTGATAGAAAATAAACCGCATGTAACCTTTATTATCTTCGTGTAACTAAGTTGTCTTGGACTATTTCAAGCCAGAGGCTTTATTCTAAGAATGTGCAAAGATTTTATTTGATGTGGCATAAAACGTGAAAATTAAAAATGCCGGTTGAGTTTTGCTTTGTTTATATTTCAATTCACGCAAATATTTAGCATATGTCATGTCACCTATGTGTTATGCATAGGCTTTACGGTATATGTAAGTTGTCACTTAATCGGCCTATAAGTGGTGATTTTTTGCACGGGTATTCATTATTTATTCATTTTATTTATGGTATACATTACATTTAGAGTTTAGGATATATATTCCAGAATTCCTGTACTACATAGGCTTACCATATTTTCCTACCTAACAGCAACTTAATGTTTCCTAGACTGAACCCAACTGTGCCCAGTCTGGTGTCCATCCCGAAATCACATTTGTAGATCGCATGTAATCTACTTCAGCTACATTTGCTTGGATGCAGACTCAAGTGGATTTTCTAAAATCTGGTGTAGACTGCCTCTGAACAAGCTGATGTCTTTTTAATATATATTTGGATATTTGAGAATACACAACAGGCCTACTTAATAGCTTAGTGTTCTGACTCAAATTTCAACGAACTGTAACAGGCCTACATAATACGCATTATACGGTGTGCATTGCTTCGTGTGCTTTCGTTATAGCTAATATTACCAAAAACGTCGCTGTTTCTATTCGGCATTTCCTAACATCCGCGACTTAGTGGTCGTCCTTTAAGGCTCTACTTGCTCATCTGATAGGCTAACGAATGTGCTAAATATCTTGAACTGCGCTACGTTGTTTAAACTTGTGATATTAAAATATGTAATTTGATACAAGTTGTATAGAGTTTCTTAAGAGCACGTTGATAAGTGAACCAGCTATTTCACGCTTCATTTGACAGCGTAACCGCCACCCCATGAGCGCTGTGTTACCCTTATTTTCAGAACTTTTAACCTTTTAAATTAGGCAACTGTATACAGAAGTGGCGAGCTATGGAATATTTTACGAAATAATAAGTTCGGTGTATGTTCTTTGGTTTCCGATTTCCGAACAGGTAAATTGGTCAAGTCAAACTGCATAGGTATTTAAATTTTCACATTGCAGTCTGTGCTATATGCCTTTGCAACAGGCCAAAAACACATATCCTCACATTTATTTATTTTAGTAGAAATAATATTCGATACGGATTTATTTCAGAACAAAATCGCGAGAAGAAGAATGAAAGGGACCCATTAACAGGCTGTTTATGGAGACCAAAGTTTAACATACGGAAAGGTTGGGGTTATTTTGTCATTAGTTGTACCTGTAGAGTATCAGTCAAGGTTTGAGGTTTCAACTTTCACAGCGGTTAAATGTTGTTATTCAATAAAGTACATTTCTTTGGCATATTGAGTACGAGTACGAAGGATATATATATATATTTATATAATATCCAGGGTAATTGTTAACGTCCTTTTTAGGGTAGTTTGAAGTTACAGAGCCGGCGAGGTGCGCATGCGCCGCACGGTGGCGCCCTGTTTTATGGCCAGGTGAGATGATCCTGTTCAGGTAAAAGCAGAATTTCACTTTGAGATCAGAGGTTCAGTGAGATAACACCGTGCATGATCCAACATACAAAGTAAGAAGAAAACAATGTCAATAATGGGCAAAATGGGGGATTGGCAGGTAGGTGCTCTTTAATAGTACATTTTATACTTGTCTATCATGTGTCAAATATCGTCACGGTCATTTAAATAGAAAACCAAACGAAACATTAAACGCTGCCGTCAACTTTTCATTAGCAAGAACGAGCACCATCAGGCAGCAATAATGGGCCTTGTAGTGTGATTTGTAAGGCTGAAGCAATGTAACATTTTAATGTATTTTTGTAGCACGGAAAAAGTGAGTTAAATCTGAGGTTAAATGACTGGCTCCCAACCAAAGGTAAAGACATATTTTAAGGAAAACACAGGATCTGTTTGGTGCTGAATTTTATATTGAATATTGAATTGTGGGGTCTGAAATATGTTTTCCCTGTACGAGCTGCACTGTCACTGAAGTTTCTACTCTCACAATACGCATCTTTCGTGAAAATAAAGGAGACGTGTTTTGGGAACGTGCGCCCTGATCATTTTAACAGCCTATATGGCTGTTAATAAAACAGGCCTTCGTAGAGATTATGCCAGGCCTACAGGACAGTCACTAAATAAATCCTGCCTTAGATGTCCTGAAGACAATGCCCCCCCCCCCCAAATATCTTTAATTTATATTTCATTTAATGACGTGTAGGCGCTTCAATATTATTCAATTCACTTTAAAAAAAAAACGATTATAGGCCTTGGCTTAGCAATCATCCTCACATACAGTATAGCGTTGGTGCCCTTTTCTGAAGTTTAACATGGTAATGCCAGGCAGATTTATCCATGCGGCCGTATTCGAACACATCTTCTTTCCGTAAAACACTAATTACAGAAATCTATATTTCAAATCCAAAGTAAACAGGATCGTTCGCTTAAAATGTAAGCACTCGAAAGTGTGCTAAAGATTTCTTCTTACTTCTATTTGTACCCTGAGGACCATTTCTGTTTAAGATAATCTTTTAAAGTGCATTTTTTCATAAATACCAAAAATAGTGCCTGTTTACTAGTGGCATATATGCCTATAAAGAAATGGAAGACAAGGCACCAAGTAAGAAAAACACGAGAACCCAAAAGAGAAATCCAGTATTTCAGCTTGTATCTCACCGTCATATTTTGTGATCCTTGTGAGAGATGGTACGAGTCTTGACCTTTCATTAATGGCAGCGGATTTGGAGTCCGCCCCCCCACCCAACCCCACCAAAATGGAGATTAAAGCCAACGCCTAGAAGAGCTTTACCTGTTTTCCCCCGACAAAGCGGTCTTTAGCTGTCGCCAGGGACCGAAGCTGAAACTGTCTGCCGCGACTCCGCATTGACATTAAAATAATGTGTTTTTTGTTGTGATAATTATTTTCTTTTTAAATGCAAACTAGTTTGCTCAACTATAGCCCCTTACCTGCAATGACTGTTTACCGTTTGCATAACACTAGTAGGGCTGGTTTTAAACGCCCCGGCCTCAATAGGACTAAAACAACAATTTACTCTGTTGTCATTTTAACATGAGAGGGACAATCATGTAGCTTACCAAAGCTTCAGTGAATCAATGAAACCACATCTATACGCTATATTTTTACAATATATACATGCCGAAAAGAATTTTTATTTCAGGCGAATGTATGAGATAAGTTGCGTGAATCCGAGCCTAAATTTAAAGGGGGCATTGGACTTATATTGTCGCTAAACAAATTATACATATGTTTTAAAATCCATTACAATTTGTAGACCTTTTAAAATCACTTCGCCAATTGACAGATACGCTTAAGTTTTAAATGTGCGTCTAAACCTGCCAGTGACATGTATTTCAATATTGGCATATTACGATGACCCAATCGGAATTAAAATATCATAAGGGGAATAAATGTATTCTCTGAAAGGCGGGCATTCTGCTTGGAAAACGTCTCGGTTTACCTGTCCACGCAACGCTTGAGAGTCGGCAATCAGACTGCTGCCTATATGCTAATGAGCGAATCAGAAACATATTACCGCGCGAGGAACAAGCCTTTACTTTCGCCATTAGAGGGAGATGTCAGAGCGCAGACAGAATAGCAGCAAAATACTGTAAGACACAGAAAACAATTCGCTGTGTGAAAAAAGACAGCAGCGTTCTCAACACGTACAAAACCGAAAATGCTTTGGAAATTAATGGATAATATTAAGTACGAAGACTGTGAGGTAAGCCGCTTTTTCATCGTCCAACATAATTTCATTAAAATTAAATAATAGAAAAGCAGTAAAAAAATGCACTGAAAACAAAATTAATATGTATGGGAACTAAAGAAAAAACTTAGTAGTGTATTAGTAGTGTATTAGTAGTGTAGTAGTGTATTTTAGTTTAGAATTTTATTTTAATATAGAACAGTAACCACATCAAGTACGATGCTTTTAGTACTGATGATGATGATGGCGATAATAATAATAACAATAATAATGACAATAATATGAGAATATATAAAGGTTGAACATACCAAATTTACCCGCTACAGGTCCACATGTACGCGTGTACTGCGTTTATAATTTATAGTAAACTATATTAAAAAAGAAAATGCTTGAATGCATTAACGCTGTTTAGATCATAACTTTAAAATAGGCACACTTTAAACAACATTTTCAAATATTATGAATCAGGAGAGTGGTGTGTGTTCTAGTTTACGAAATAAAATGTCAAAAAATTGTCAAAAATGCACTGTACGCTCAACAAATTAATAAAATATGCTCAGTTTAATTGTAAATAGTGGGAACTACAATACGATTTGCACCTTCTTTCATTGAAACATTAATATTATGGGAAGTACTGCTGTTTTTACTCTGTAGGTGTCCGGGCGGTTTGGTTTGTTACTTATTTTGGCAGTTGTGTAGAAGTTGCGTATCCAGTCAAACGGGTTCAGACTGTACGGCCACGCCAGGGTCGAGACCAGACGTTGGGGAGTTTAGATTTGCTCTCGATCGGTGTCTTTTTCTTATTTAACTATCGAAGTTTTTGGTTCATGGGCATTGGTACGCTTTTCTAAACCGACAGTCGATTGTTCGGTGTTGAATTTATTATTTGATGAAAAGCTAATTATAAATGGGGCACGAAGTGAGCGGACTGCTTATGCTACGCTGCTCGCTGTCAGCACGAATTTTGGACGTTTTTCATCTTCGCCTCAAACACTCGACTTGGTCATTGCGTTAGACGGCTCAGCCATGGATCAGTCGAACGGAACAACTAAAACAAACACGGAACGCGGAACATCGGGAGCTGATATGAAAAACAAGGCAACTGGTCGCCCGAAAAGCCGCGTTCAGTGCAATAAAAATGGGCCAGTCCAGAGCAACTTAGGAATCACCGAATTTTCAAACGAAACCGAGGTACAGAGGGGTTTCTTTCTCTTTTTCGCTTTATTTCTCCTTTAATTCAGTCTTCTCACTTTAGCTTGCCCTCCAACCTTTTAAAATGTTCCCCCTTCTTTCTGATTCGTCAGACGCAGGAGAATGTGCCCCCTTTTTGTCTCCCTCTCTCTCCTTCACTCCCTCTCTCTCTTTCCCTCTCCATCTCTGATTAGATACACTGATTCTCCGTTCAATGGACGTCATTTAGTGCAGACTCTGCCTTGAGTTGCTTCCTCGCTTCACGCTCGATTTCCGACCATTCTTCTCTTATTAAGTATTCGTGTTATATTAATAGTCATGAATATCTGCTATTAGGAGTCCGAGGGAAGAAGCTGATCTCGGCTAATATGAGCCGGAGCCAGGCTGCTCAGTTATAGAGCGGGAAGACAGAAGGAGGATATGAAACATTCTAAATAATAATCTACGAGACATAACACTGCATTTTAAAATCAAATGAAGGGCAACGGGAATTTAACCAAATTCTGATGGATTACTGCGCTTCGGCGGTGCATATATGAACATCGACACTGTGAACTGCCAGTAGTGTGTTGCTGGGCTTATTTAAATTGCGTTTATTTACTTTTTGTTATTTTATCGGCTTTTATTTGTTTCCTTGTATCCCAAAAATTCTGCTGTCAGAATTTTTCGAACCGTTTCGCAGATGTTAGTACACAGTTTTTCCGCGATGGTAAGTATTGCGGACAGATGATGCAAACGAGTAAAACTTTGTATTTAAGCACAGATTCCAAGCATTTTATTAAGTCTCCTGGAGGCGTTTCTTGTATTATTACAATTTGCCAACAGCAATCGGTCAGCGGAAGCGTGACACACGCTCGAAAATCCTTAATACTTTATATCATACACACACTAAAACAGTTATGCATAATTGCTGCCTGATCATTTACCTGAAACCCCGTCGACTGCATTGTAATTTTTATTATTTTATTTTCTTACTGATGTTCGTATCAGGCCTACACGTGTATACGTCTAGTTTTGGCTACTTTATGGATTTTAATTAATAGTGATGATTTTTCTTGCCATGAAATAGCGGATAAAATTGCGTCACTTGAATTTTTAACGGGTCGTTGCAAATATGATTGTAAAGTGGGATATATTCTTCTTTTCTTTTTCATAGGATCGTCACGACGGTAGCAATGGGACGGCCAGATTATCTCAGCTGGGGAGCGTGGCTCAGTCTCCGTACGCCAGCGCTCCGCCGCTCTCCCACACTCCCAACTCCGACTTCCAGCCCCCGTACTTCCCTCCACCTTACCAGCCCATCTATCCGCAGTCTCAGGACCCTTACTCGCACGTCAACGACCCCTACTCCCTCAACTCTCTGCACAGCCAGCCGCAGCCGCAGCACCCCGGCTGGCCGGGACAAAGGCAGAGCCAGGAGAGCAGTTTGCTGCATCAGCATCGCGGCTTGCCGCCTCAGCTATGTAGGGACTACCGGAGGGAAGTCCTTCTGCCGTCGGGACACGGAATCGATTCTGGACTGACAGATTCTATCTCTATCCATGGAATACCTCATCCCTTAGAAGATGTTCAGGTAAGACGATTTAAATTCATTTAACGACATGTTGCATTTCAAAGCACTGCAACTTGCTGCCAAAACCGATGTAATACGTTTGATTCTCCCACATGATCACCGTCCTGGTCATTTTTTTTTCGCCCGCACTTTGCAATCTGATAAGATGAAGAACAAGGTATCACTTTACAAATTTGCAATATTATACAAAATATACAATATTCATTTTAAATATTGACAATAGTAATCGTCAAAAATCAGCATCCTCGTCATGAAATAAAATAGATCATAAATTTGCACAAATCAATACAATTACTGTATTTTCATTATGAACGAACTCTATAGCGTATTTTATCGCTTATTAGTGTCATGCTTCCTGTTTTAGTATCTAATTTTTGACCAGCGATAATGGAAACAGATTAGTAGGAAATCTGCAAATAGTCGCATATTATGTCACAAAAATTTGAAGGTTACTTAATTAATTGGCGGCCTTAATTCATGTTATGCGGAGAATGCCTCAAAGATATATTACACTACGTGAACCTATTAGCTTAACGTTCAAATGCTAATTGAAAGAATCCAATATAATAATAAAAAATAAATTCACAATAAACATTTACATTCAGTCGGTTGCAACTCAAGTAAGTGAGAAATGCAATATGGACGTGCCTCTTTTATGAAATAGTCTTTCCGTTGATTGAGCTCATTTGTCATGCAACTTGAACAATCTCGAATTTCAGACGCGATGTGCTCCATTTGTAATCACAGTTAGACATTATGTAAACAGTAATTCATTCTTAGTGTAGCAGTGCACCTCGGCTTTTACTATTTCAAAGTTACTTCATTAAGTCATTGGTGTTGCAATCCCGTAAACAGTTTATATACTTTTATCCTCATCCACTAATGCTAACTGCTCTCACGCGCTCTCCCACTGCCCTTTAAAAACAGCACCTGTGAAAGCAGCTCGTTATGCTATATGAAGCCTTTGTAAATTAAAATTTCGATTATTTTTCAGCACGTCGAAGAGCAAGGTATAAATATTCAAGACCAGACTGTCATTAAGAAAGGTAAGCAATATTTTTTAAATATAGGTTTTACACTGTGGGGTAAACAATTCGGGCGTATTAGACAAGATTGCCTTCGCTTTTGAGTTAATTGTTTCTGATTAGGATATATACATATATGCTCTTAAGAGATTTCACAACAAGTACATTTGTTAACGTTCAGCAGTGTATTTGGAAAGCACGTCGCTCTGTCGAGGCTTGTTCTCTGTTGTGTTATCGTTTCAGTACCCTGATATTTTAAAAAATCAGCTGCTAATAATGTGTGATTTCAGTTGGGGGTTGCAAACAGTTTGGTTGAAATTATTTGCAGCTTCACAAATGCTGCGATACAATTCTCAGTTATTTGATGACCATTTCCTACTACAATTTCGGTAAACGGCACTTTGACCGTGTGCGGTGCTGCATATTATTGCTACGTGAGCCGCAATAAATTGGAGTTCGGTAGTTTTTTTCACCTTCTGTAAATACGCAGCTTATAAGAGTTTTTCTTAAGTCAAATGAGATACGTGGGGAACAAATCTTAAGAGATACTCTTTGCACATCAACATGATAATTGGCTCTTATATTAGTAATCTCAAGAGTTCGTTTAACTCCTATTGTCTCTATTAGCCTCCCCTGAGCTATTAACGTCACAAGTCATCTGTCCAAAATTGCCAATTCTTTTGTTTCCTGAAGACAGCGGTATCCTAAACAAAACGTCATCAAATAACCGTATTTATAAGTATTAAATTGTAAAAATCTAGTGTGCAACAACTACTCTGAATGGCGGAAAAAATACACAAAAATACACATATAACAACTCCATTATATGTGTAAAATTTTGACATATTTCACAAAAATTTATTTACTTAACAAATTACATAATTTAGTTCATTTTACATGACATCGTTATTACGTTTCAGACAATCTGACATGTTTCCTAGGCTTGGCACACTGTTTGAAAGATTTAGCTTCTATTATAAAGTCAGCAGGTTACAAATTGTTGTGTTTTATGTTGTAGAGCAGAGTAATATAACTGATATTAAATCGGAATGCGTTTATCGTTATGCGTTTATCGGGCGGTAGTACTAAGATACTGCGCCGTGACTACATGCTGGATTATACGTGTTTTTTTTTAAAGAATGCTGCCAATTAAATGGAGACTGGGCGGAAATGAGAAAACGAGTTACACATTTCAGTTATCTTTAATCTTTATTCCGTTCCTGACAATATTACCAGTAAACAACTTTCCAGAAAATAGCCGAAGATGGACTTGTACGAGCGCCCTTCTTTCGGATTCTTTGAACGGGCGTGGATCTCGACCGCATTTCTGACATGTTTCTTCGTTGTAGGTCCGGTTTCGCTCTCTAAAAACACAGGCAGCACCATCTCCACCATCCCTATGAGTAAGGATGGTCTCTTCGGCGGCGTGATAAACCCCAACGAAGTGTTCTGTTCTGTTCCGGGTCGCCTGTCTCTGCTCAGCTCAACATCAAAATACAAGGTCACGGTGGCGGAAGTGCAGAGACGCCTCTCTCCGCCCGAGTGCCTGAATGCCTCTCTGCTGGGAGGAGTGCTGAGGAGGTGGGCTCTTCGTGTTGCTTGGTTTGGGTTCATCCATGTGTACACTAACTATCACAATAAAGGCAAGACCATTTAACTCGACCGAGATTTTCAATAACAGATAACAATGTACTTGCCTTACATGTTACTGATTCTATATCTGAGAAAACTTAGGTGGTTAAAATTGGCTGAGATAAACTGAATATAAACAAACGTGATATTTAAGAATCAGAAAAGGATATCGAATCTAAAAATGTAGGTTAATAAAATGAACAATGCTGTCCGCCTTTGTCTTGGCTTCGCCTTGGGCTATTTTTCTCTGCAAACCTTCGACATTGTTAAAATATTGAAACATTACAAACTGTCAATGAATCGGAATCATATAAATGAATCTGAATAATACAAAATTGTTACAAAAATGTTGCTGCACTGAAACATCGTAGACAGTACTGTGGTCGGAGTTATTTTAATTAGTGCATGCATTCGTTTTATGCCGTATGGAAATGACTGATAAAACATGTCCCCCAAATATTTAATGTTTTATATAAACAGATGTAGATGCATTGACTATTTTAACTATTCATGTGTGGTCATGAGGATTTTTTGTCTGTTGCTTTGTATGGATGAGGACCTAAGCATCTTTTATTCTGTTTTTAATATAGGGCTAAATCTAAAAACGGTGGAAGGTCCTTAAGAGAAAAACTGGACAAAATTGGGTTAAACCTGCCGGCAGGCAGACGCAAGGCCGCAAACGTTACGCTGCTGACGTCACTAGTGGAGGGTAAGTTACGTGTGCGCGACTGTCTGGAATTTTGTTGTTCACGGAAATTACGGAAAGGTCTTTTTAAGAATCAGTCAAAACTTTCCTTATTTCATTTCACACCTACCGTGCAATCGATAATACATTAAAGGCATATGTCACAATAATGTTAGATTATGGTCAATACAAAGCGGCTATGGAAAATGTTTCTTTTGTTTTCTGCTAAAGCCACATAGAGCGTAAGCACGGTCCGGCCGAGGTTACATTCTGCTAGGTGAGGAACATACGTTTTATCACACCGCCATCCAGAATATATTTTCTGAAAGGAAATTGATTTTTTTTTTAAATATATCCCTGTATAACTGTGTAATCAGTGGCAAAAATGTTATTGTATTTTATGTTGATAACACAGTACGACAAACAGGGCTGTTTATTTCAAAAGTAGACAGATCTTCCATTTACACAAATGTAAATATATTGTGTAACGTATGTGACTGTAGCATATGGTAAGTGTTTATCGTGCAGCGGCGGAGGAAACCATTGTGCTTGCAAATTGAACGTTGCTGTTTCGTGCAGTGGCATTTGGTGGGTTGTGCGTCGAGGTGAAACCCTCGAATGGTTCATTGGTTCCTGTTAATCATTGCAGTTGAGGGCTTGAATGCTGTATTCCTTTTTTGCTTCATTGAAATTAAGTGTATTATATGTTAATAAGTCTGAAGAAATGTATGATTGGGTTGCGATAGGGGTGTGGGGGTCGGTATACAAAGGCAATCAATTATCTGTTGAGGGACAGTGCCGTTTCCAGGTAGATATTACCGTGTAACATCCGCTCCTTTGTGTACATACCGGTGTACTGAGCTTCGATTTGAAATCCTAAATGACTCATGCGTTCAAAAGGCCTCGAATGTTGTGTGTCAGGAAGTGCCGCAGTCAAAACCCAACTGGTCCAGGAAATTAGAACCGAAGATAGGAAGGACAAAAGGCGAAATGTCTCAGTTGAATGACTCCAGTAAGACTATAAGAAGACTAATGTCTTCCCGCTTGAAATTAAATTTCGATTGCGGATCGTAGAACCTTTTCAGAATTAATGGTCAGTATATAAACGTATTGACCCAGCAATTCGGTGTCTTTTGATTTAACATAGCATAACGCTGTACACCGGAAAAATTCACATATCCATTACGTGTTCATCTGTATGCACGGAATATTGTCTTTAAATCCGAATAAGATATTAAAGCAATATAGAACAGTTACGCTGTTTTTAAGAGATCAGTGTTTCTATATGCGTTCCGTCAGTATGTCTGTAATACACACAGTAATATAGAGATTAATTGCGGACTTCTAATAATGTGCACCGAAACATTGTTTCTCCCTCCTTAGGCGAAGCAGTTCATCTTGCCAGAGATTTTGGTTATGTCTGCGAAACGGAGTTTCCAGCCAAGGCAGTAGCCGAATATGTAAACCGTCAGCATTCTGACCCAAATGAACAAGTCCAAAGAAAAAACATGCTACTAGCGACAAAGTAAGTTAATCTGCTGTTATTATAATGTCCAATTCAATAATGTTCCCGGCTACAGTGACACATTAAGCGTAGTCAAAACATGTTTGTCACATGATTATGTCGTGGGTAATTTAAAAAGTTTGATTACTGAATCTGCAGTTACAAGCCTGAAAGTGTCACGCACTTTTTTTGCTGTTGTATTCATTAGTGTCTTAAATTGAAGACTAAACTGCGCCATGTATCCCCAAAACTTTCAAGAATGAGTTGCGTATTTTGCCATGTCATTATACTGAAATTACGTAGACGCTCACGCTGACATAAATTCGCTGTGTTTCTTTTAGACAAATCTGCAAAGAATTCACAGACCTGCTTTCCCAGGACCGTACTCCCTTGGGGAATTCCCGACCACAGCCTATTCTTGAGCCAGGGATTCAGAGCTGTTTGAGCCACTTCAGCCTAATTTCGCATGGATTCGGTACCCCGGCAATGTGCGCAGCCATCACGGCTTTACAGAACTATCTGACGGAGGCCGTAAAAGCCATGGACAAGATGTACCTCAACAATAACAACCACAATGATAACGGCACCAAAAGTGGAGATAAAGAGGAGAAGCACAGGAAGTGAGTCACCTCGCACAAGTAGTCCATTATAAATATTTAGCGATACAAATGATCAAGAAATCGTACAGACCACCCCCGGATCCTACGATTTTACGTCAGTTTCATCACATTTCAACTGTGGAATCATGGGAAGTCAGGCACCCCTCCAATTAAATTAAATAATCACACGGAAAAAGAGATGGAGCTGCTCGAAAATAAATAAATAAGTGAATAATAGGAGCCCCCGTCACTTGGAGGACTTTTGATGTCCCCCCCCCCTCTTTATGAGCTGCGACGGACAGATGATTTTCAGCAACCCTCATATATCGCAAGTTACGATTGTAGCCATATGAAGAGAAAGTAAAAGGATGCATTTTTATCAGTATTGTGAAAAATAAACTTGAAAAAAAAAACACAGTTCCATGTCATGACTTCAGTGATAGACTTCCACGCCAAGGTAAAGCGACCAACTTGAATTTTGAATTCTAACACGATTCACGGTTATATAAGGGAATCAGTGTTCATGTATGTATATATTTATTTAAGTGTAATTTAATGGGAATTGTAAATATGGTGCGTCTGTTGAAGCTTTTTTTATTTATCTGGTTCCTTCTGTTTTAGTGGGTTTTATTCGATTAGTTCTTCATGTGGTTTCATGGTTGTTAGCAAACACGTTTCTTATTTTCCTCTGGGATCTTTTCATTCAGCCCTCCTGTAGCATGTTGAGGCGACAAGGAAACACCTGAACAAACTCCTAGAAATAAACTTTCGTTTTCCTGTACTTCATTATTCGATTTTAAAACGAATACAGCAAAACCGACAAGATAACGAGAGACGAACTGTTTTGCGTTCGGGTTTTCGTTTAACAGGAAAATGTGTTATGTGCCAAGCGGATTATAATTTACCCTTTGCTCTTTCCTTGAAGCATCATTACAGCAATAAATGGATATTGTCTTTTGATTTTTTTAAAACTTGTTTGAAAGAGTTGAACATTTTTGAGGCCACGTGACACCCTGTAGGCCCGTGTCCAGTGTCTGGATTGGAGGCGGCTTTCCGTGTAGCTGTGTTGTATTGAGCTGTGCTGACAGCTTCTCATTCTTGTCTATGTATTATAGTCCTTTGTTGCCCAGAAAATAAATATTTGATACGCTTTATGTCGATGGTTTTACACATATATTGTTTTTATTCCGTGGTTGGTGTACACGAGCGTATTTTCGTTCATGACAGTATTTTTATTTAGCACTGTTAGTGTAATTCAGTTTAACTCTCCCTAGACGGTTTCTATTTGTAATATGCAGCCGTGGTTTCCCTCATGTGTAATAATAATAATGGTAATCTCAATACCAGCTGAAACTTTCAACTCCGGGAGTTCAGAGAACCGTATCGTAAAAGGAAATAACATATAGCATCATCCCTGACGCCACATCGGTCTGAAATACTTTTCTATTAAATGGTCATTTAATTGACCCATGTGTGTTTGCGAGATCTATAGATTTCTATTTCTTACGACCAAACGAATATTATTTTCGGTGATATCCTAAAATGTTGCACTGTTTGTTACTGGATTGTATATGTAGAAATAACAACAACAACAACAACAACAACGATAATAATAATAACAATAATAAAAATATTCTATAAATAGACCAATGTAGCACTATTTTATTTGCGTATAATTAGTAAATGAAGTATTTGTTTTATGAGCTTTAAACTGCAAGGTAAATACAATTTAAGCAGTCAGCGGTGATGAATTTAAACAAACATTACACATTAGTAGTTCTGACCATGGAATTCCAGTGATAGCGAATTAAAAAGGCTGCCCAGATTGGTAACGCTATAACACTGTTTACATTAGTCACCTTCTTAATTTCAGTTAGATCTTCGGTACGGATCAACATTTTGCTTTTCAGGTGAAAAGAAGTTAATTGTATAATGAACGATACTAAAGGTGTACATACGGCATCCTGCAGGTGGAGTGACGTGGTCGCCTCTGTTCAGCTCATCTAAACAAATGATACGTACAGGAGAGCGACACGCTGACGAGCGATCCTCTGTGGTATTGGCAGATCTCAGCTGCAATTTTGTTTTCAATTAAAGGAGGAAACAAACATGAAACCAGAGAACAGCCATGGCGCATAACGAAACATTTAACGTATCCCTTTAATTGTCTAATTTATAATTTCCTACCAGACACAAACTACCAACCAGGAAAAACTCCAAGCAAAAATAAAATTCGCGTTTTTCTGCACGGGTCTGATAAGCCATTCAATTAATCTTAGTGTAATGGTGAAATGATTCTTATGGTATACATTTATCAATACTCTTCTGCAACGACAATGATGTTGTAACAAAAGAGAAGCTCTCACATCTCTGCAGTGGCTCGCGGTATGTAGCTGTACTTGGCCGATTGTAGCCATAACCCCTAGTTTGATATAAATGAATTACATCTGATTGCACTTCAATTCACCAGCGTATAGTTTCCTTCTTTTTCACTAACCACCACGGTCTTAATTGAAATACTAATTAATTCATTTTATTCTCTTCAGTTTTTGTTATTAATTAAAAACATTGGTGTTAAAATGGATTAGTTTGTGTACAGACGAAATGGCGAACAACGTATTGCGTTAAACTGGCACGTTAGCGTAACTTTAAAGTTATTTTGTAATTAAATAAAGGAAGTATCTTACACACAGTTGAGCAATAGGAATCACTGAGAATTGTGTAATCCGAAATGTGGTCCAATGAATGTTAAATCCTGATGAGGAAGCTGGTTTATTAACTGATGGTAAAACTGTCGTTTAATCGCCCGTGCGGTGTATCGTTTGAGAGGTTATCTGGCAGCATAAATAAAGCCGAAATGCTGTCTTATGGATACGCAGCTCCGGACTAAAATATGGAACAGCAACTCCCCACAGAACTCGGGGTGAATTGGCCCGCACTCGGTGCACATTTGTTAATAATCAATTATTTACAGTTGTATGTTGAATAATATTGTCACATGAATAACAAAGATTTACGAAAACAAAGTAACCGTGTATTAAATACTATGTAACATTGATATTTATGTGTCTATGTCATTTCATGGCATTTTAAAAAACAGGTTATACACCAGTGGTATTCGTGAATTCACTCATGTGATTCCTTTAAGTTTTCAGTGAAGCAGTAAAGTGACTAATTATCTACTGCTTTAACGTAGACCTTTTTGCGTTTTTACTACCCTGACTGACCTCATCCTTCCGCTGGGACACGGGCCCCCGTGCCGAGAAAGGTCAAATTGACATCATCAAATCATTTATGATTACCTGCGGCAGAAAGGAGTCCGCTAGAAAAAACGGGAGGGAGAGAGGAGGAGAGGGGGAGGGGGGGGAGCTGAAGCGCCGATTCAATTAAACCGACCTGACGTCTGTCAATAAGTTTAACTATGAAAACTAAGCAACTGTCACTTTCTTAGTTAATTTAAGAAACCAACTCACAGTGGTAGGAGGAAAAAATGGATAAAATCGGTGAATATTTGAAACGGAGCCAAAGTTAACCATCGAGAGAGAGAGAGAGAGAGAAAGGACGACATTAGTGGCCTTATATTTTGATTATTGTGAAGTTAATCCGTTTGTTTTACTCAGAAAATGTATATTGTTTTAATACAAGAGTAACATTAGGTTTAAAGTCAACGTTGTAAGCATCTTAGCGTGTGCTCTGAGATAAGCAAAAATATTTAAAATTAATAACAGTTATATAATACATACGCGGACTAGAATATAACATATCAAGGACCGCAGAGTGAATATGCAATTATACGTCACGTTATTTGATAAAGCATGTGTATTGTTCACAGACGACTTCTATCATAAAATTTCAATGACAGCGCGATGCTCCACATTTAGTCAATGATATTATTTTGCTTCAGTTTAGGTGAGATAAATCTGACTGATTGCGTCTGTCCCTGATCCGTATTGAGATGAGCGCTGGATCTGAGACAGAATGGTGACAATGTAACACACATCACCTATATTCTAATATTATACAGCATTTTACATATATTTCGACACCTAAACAACCGTCTAGGTTTTCCTTAACCCGAATGAATTTTAAACATCGAATAAATCTTTTTTTAACACATGGTTGTCCGACATTCATGGTTCTACCTTTCACTGTGTTTGCACCCCCTCTCAGTTGCTGCGGGCTAACTCGGAATTATTGTAGGCGTAACCCAGTTCTCTACATCAAATGACCATATTTAGAATCATACTGTAATACAACTGTGAACAGTTTAAACTGTCCTATAGGCCTGCGGTTTTAATGAATACGAAAACAAATACAAAATGATATGTTTTTTATAAATCAGAAATAAAACACAAGACAAAAATCATGGCACGAAATCATAACGGTTCTAGAATACAATGTAATCACTCGGAACGTTAGAAAGCTCATCGGGTGTTTAATATATGCCACCACCCTTAGCCCTAATAAGAAAACGCTTTTATGTCCCCTTTCTCTTAATACAGTTTATATTCCGGCTTCAGTCGCTTTTTCTTCCCACATTCTGTAAAGCCCGGCGCGGGGAGCGCCGCCCCAGGCCAAACATATGCTTCTTTCCATTGCTCTAATCCAAATTCAGCGTTGAGGAATAATTGCTTCAGTGGCCATGACTTCGCGGGGGCTTTGTCCCTCACTTGGCTTCCAACATATAGACACACGCCATTTCAATCAGCTGCCTTTGAAAGCTGTCTCTCTCCCAGCTTAAAAAAATCTAATCTAAGACACCGCAGACAATGTCAACGCACCACCAAAGTTCACAATTAAATCGCGATTCTTTTTTCCTACAGAAATTTCGCTAAAGCAAATTCTGAATTATTGAAGAGATCTGTCTTTTGGCCTTCATATCAATATCCACACATTTTAATCTTTGTGAGGATGATGTTGACATTTGGTGCCAATAATGATTTTATGGGTAACGTGTATCACAGTGATTCAGTATTACCTTGGGTCGCCTTTTAATAGCTAATTTGGAAGCATAGGTAGTGTATATTAAACATTCTTAAGTTGCTTAATTCTTAAGTTGTTGTTATATATATACCGTTAATAACCGATTAAATTGACTCTAAACATTAAATATTAACAACTGCAGCCTAATAACCATTTTCTGGAAACCGACAATTCGATATGTTTTTTGCCATTCGTACGCAAATCTTAAAATGCTGAACGGAATGTTATATGAAAATAAGAACAAACCATGAAAAACCGTCTTAGGCGACTTTTAACTACAAATTCGCTATGGATTGTCATTAGATAACGGTAATCGAAAAGTAATTCTCAGTTTACAAAACATTAACTGAATACATGCTAACATTTCTATTAGAAAAAAATAGTTTCCCATTACCATTACACGATTATGCTACCAACAGTGAAATTGCAGATGCCATTCATTTGCGTGGGAGTTCAAGGATTCTCAAATTAGACAACGCGCGGGCCGTCACAGTGCGACGGAAACGAAGAAACGGTAGAACTTAAGGTGAAAAGTTAAAGACAAACGCGTATTTTAATCATACTGATGCAATTCAACTGTATAATAATGTGCGATGAAAAAAACTCCTATTTGGAAAATGTGAAGAATACAGGTTTTATTACCGGGGAAACTTGAGATCAAATATTTTTCTTATAACCAAATAAAGTGTTCTATAGAGCAACAGAACCATGCAAACTGCTGCATCCTGCATCGAAAACTGACAAATTTCCAGTGCAGTTTACAATATTCTATTTTTATGTATTATTATATAATAGATAAAAAAAGAATATATATTATCATATTATTAGATTATATATTATGATGTGTCAACAACAACATTCAACTTAAAGGCAGCGCTGCCAGCGAAGGTCTCCGTCGGCGTCATTCAGGATATTCTAAGCAGGGAAATTGAGCTCTTTACTGCTTCGGGGTGTAGAACTGCTGATGTAGATCCAGCAACAATAACAGTGAGTGATCAAAGAAAAACGACAGGCTTTTCAATAACACCGTTTGCCGCAAATGACAGGAATTGTATTTACTTAGGTATTGACAATTTGTTTATTATCAATATAAACCTATGCCTATGATAAATAACATTACAAGTACACAAAAGTTCCTGGTAATGTAACAAACTGTAAGAGTGAAACGGCAGGAGAGAGAGAGCAGAGACGCAGATTAGCTATTTAGCAACATTGTTTTAAAACTGATATTACTGATGCCATAATTTAGTAACATTTTGCGGAATTGTATAAATTATTAAGTTAATAATCATAACCACCGTTAGATAGTTTTCTTGATGGCCATTTCAGTATATTTTATCTCACGCCATTATCACCCATTGCAGAATTTATTTATACATTATAAAAAACGGGAAAAACGTATACGGAAAAAAATCAACATAAAATGTCAACGATGCGTTTTGCGACATGAGCAATATTAACATCTTTAAATATTAACGTGGCAGCTTCCTAGATTGACATCATTTAACCGCCCGTTTCGCATATGTTTAAAGGTTGCTGCTTAAATGTTGGCGATTTATTATGCAATACAAACGGGCGAATAACAGAAACTGCGTGTTTAGTTTCGCCTTTTTGGAACGTCAACAATGAAACATAAAAATAACGCGAGAGAAAATCGCAAATCAAAAACATTTTGTGGCTGAATTGATAGACATGATTATTTCACACCAAAGACGGGCACTTTTTCATCCAGCTGATATCTGATCCGTCACAAAGGGTCATACCGCAGCTGCGGCAAACCCAGCGTTATTATGAAGTTTGATGATGGGATCCCGTTCAAACTACTAACCTCGAGGCGGGCAATAGCTGCAGGCACAGCCAGTGCCACCCAGTGATAAAAGACTTACTACTCCGCGTGCGTGAGAGAGCAGGTTTTGCTCGAAACGTAATCAGCTCACAGACTTGGCCTCGGCAGCCCGGCTTTTTATTATAAAATATATGGCTAACTTTTACCTCGAGGTCCTTATCACGAGTTTACCGCGTATGTATTTTTTCTCCCGGCTAACTAAGGACATGCATTTGAAGAATCCCATTGAGTGTCAACGAGCACAAAACGAGGAGTCAGTGATATAGACGGATACTTTAAAGATCTGAGGTCCCGAAGCTTCACTAAATATTAACCAAAGTCTGGGTGAGCGTCTGCAGCGAGCGTAATCCAGTGCAATACCAAGGAAATCCGAGCTCTCATACAGTCAATACTCAACTTGACATTGCTTGACACGAAGCTATAACAACACAATTAAATTATTATCACGATTTTGGACAAAATGATTTTAGTTACTTTTATATAAAAACAGGAAATGGTGTTTATTTAATAAAATGTATAGAAATATACAGAAATTGGATACACCTATTAATGATGAATTTTATTTTTCGGACTTGGATTTCGAAAGATAAAATAACATAACGATATTAAATTATAATGCTGTCTCAGCATATTTCCGTTCAGCTATCGTATAATTTTATAAGGACTTAATTCAAGATGTCTAAAAAGAACGAATATTAAAATTAAATCAAGATTTTGATTTAGTAATGGCAATAACATCTCCATCGAAAATTTCATTAAAATACATTAAAAAACATGATTTTAATTTACTACTAAATTTATCGTTTTGATGGCGATGTTTTCACAATAGCAGCAATAATAGCAAAGCAGATGTTTGTTACATTAAAATAGTTGACAGTGATTATGTAACTGAACCGAAAAGAACGTGAGACCAGTTTTTGTAAATTTGTCCTGATCATTGCCCAGTAGTCATTATTTAACATTTGGAGATTGTATGTGGTTTTCAAAAAAAATATATATATAAAAAATACAGAATGAATCTTTTATTTAGCGTCAACAATTGTTCTGTAGTCTCAGCAACATCATCAGTTTCTTGCTGAAACGATTCGCGATGCCGGGCAAAGAAGGTAGATCCAGATCTCAGTATTAAGACTTCCGGCTCACAGCGTATCTTTAGTTCCATCAGAAAGTCCGTAACGTTCAGAGACAGTGACAGGAAGGTTAGGAGGATCTGTAAAGGCGGCAGCGCGCACAGTGTTTGTGAGAGGCCTGTTGTCCACATCACTTAAATAAGCAAAGCATTCATATTTGCTTCTGCCAACTGATCTTCAAGTCAGATGTTCTCTGTTTTTCTTTGCTGTCTGGGGTGTTAAAGTGGCGACATCGATGTTTGACAGCCCTTCACACGAAATCGCCACTGCTGTCACCCACGCTGTCGCCCGTGCATTCCAGAAAGCACAAGCGGATATTGTATCCCCATCTGTCCAGGTACTGCGAATTTAAACAAACGTCACTTTTTAAAAACATAACCTCCCTCATTTATGTATTTTTCCTCATACGCATTTCTCACTCGGCTTCCATATCCATTATGTTAGAGGGTCATACCGTAAAATTGTTTTTATCTTTTATTTTAATTAACCTATTTTTGTTCTCTCTGATAAATCGCAGGCACAATGTTTTCTTACGCCTCTTGCTTTAAAAAGTTAAATGCAGTGTTATTGACCGATTGATTACTGTAGGTTTTGTGGACAAGTGTTTTTCTGACTGCAAGGTAGTGCATTTAAAGCAGACAGGATGTGATGTAATAATTTTGTGTTCTATACCTGAGACAGACACAGAAATGTAGGTTGGTGTGTGTATACGCCACGTTTTAACCGCTGCTGAACTGTTAATCAGCCTTAACAATAAACCATGACAAATGGCAAATCATCAAGGGGGAGATTAAGCCCGGACCGCCTACGTCACAGACTGGCATAAATTATTACGAGCGTCTTATAAAGACAGCGCTGGAAAAATTAGGAGACCACAGCAAAAATGTCTGTTTCACTTATTTCTCAATTTATGGTTATGCGTCTGTTTTTTTTGTTTTGCAAACTGCAGCCTGATTCTTCCCTGCTTCTCATTAACGAAGGGCTTCTTCTTTGCTTTATGAGACTTCAGTCCAGCTTCTAGCAGCCTGATAGGAACCGTCCCACTATAGTGTACACCTGCGCTTGTGTTTCCCATTCTTTTTGAAGGTCACTTGAGGTCATCCTCCGATTTCTGAGGCACTGCCGGATAAGTTGACGGTCATCTTTGGCATATGAAAGTTGTTTTTTGCCCTCTACCTGGCTAGGTTTTGGTTATTGCCAGTCTCTCCCGCTTCACCTTGTTCTTGTGTACTGCCGTCTTAGAAACTTTGAGCCTGGAAGCAGCCTAAACGCAGTGTAGCCTTTTGGCAGCAGAACCAGGATTAAACCGGGATTTAACTTAAGAATGCAGATTTTTTTAAAAATACGGAGTGGTTTCTCAATGTTTTTCCAGAACTTAATGTGACATAGAGGGTATCTGCAGCCACGTCGCCTAAGCCGACGAGTTTGTGTCTTATGTACATTTTTAAGAGTCTGTAACTTATGTATTTTTTTTTTTTAGAAATCAGATTCCACAAGGAAAAGATTATTTGTGACTGTTTTTGCTGATTACCCTGCCTGGATGTCATAATCCGGGAAAATCTCACGAATGGCGGGAACGCGCGCAGGCGCTGTGTTCAGAACGGCAGGGACAGAAGGTAGGCGGTAACGCGCGAGTCCCGCGACGTGTCGCGCTACCGTGCAGCTTCCTTTCCCCGACTTACACACGAAGCTGCCCCCGTGCGCCGCTGCGTCCGTATAATGAGCCCATCACCCCTCCCCCGCACGTGTGAGCTGAGCTACACGGCAGCGGAGGCAGCGCTCGTGAGCAAACGGGGTCTCCCGCCGGCGCCTCCGGACTGGGGGCGGGGCTTCCCGTGCACGCGCTCCATTTGGTAGGACTTGTGACTGAACTTTTTGGGGGACCCCTCACCGTCACGGAGTACGGGGATGGGACAGGCGGTCTAGGTGACTATCACTGAATAAGACAGTTTGAACAGATGATGATGATGATGATGATTATTATTATTATCATCATCATCATCTTTCATCACCATTTACTCACCACAGGGTCATAGTGTGTTGATGTTGTTATTTACCACATATTACACTTATTAATATGATGTTACTAAAAGATTTTTAGAGCAGAATAAAGTACAGCTGTACATATGGCCATTTTCTCAAGCTAAAGAGGTGAAACGTATAAAGAAGCTGAACGGCATTTTTTATATTAAGAAGTGATGGCTCAGCCGCTTTGGAGAGAATGCACTGTGGTGAAAAGGCTGAGCCGGAAGGCTGTGGGTTCACGTCCCCCAGAGGGGGAGCAGAGAAGGTGCCCGTGGGCTCGGCTGAGCTGCGACAGTGCCCCCCCCCGCAGCAGCACGCTGGAGCCAAGCCTCAAAAAATCTCCCCTCCTAATTTCCTTTGAACTTGGGAGATAAAAAAAATAAAATTAATAAAAGACAATGAAGGACAATGAGGAGAATCTAACTGATTTACTCCTTGCAAATTAATAGCAGCCATTATCTCAAATTGTATTTCATACAAATGAATATGCTTTAATAGTCCAGGTCAAACAAATAGTGCAGTGTGAGAGTAAGTGGGAGCCGGCGCCTGTGCAGCCCGTCAGCGGCTGATGCAGTCTGGCTCACTGCAAATCTCACTGCGCTTTGATCTGGCCGACCGGTGTCACCGTCACTGTAAACAGTAATTGTCAAACATGTTTACTCGCAATCGCTCCAGCAGATGTTCCGCTTTGTTTCTGTAGCCTTTGTATCTCCCCTCTGCAGACATACCCCCCTCCCTCCACTCCCCCCCCCTCACTGTCGCTCCTAGAATACTGAGCAGGTATTTCTGAGGTGCTCCAGGGTGTGTGTGTGTGTGTGGGGGGGGGCAAAGGGAAGGTGGAAGAGAGGGGTGGGGATGGTATTATCTGGCCCCTCATCACCAGCAGAGCCCACTCCTGCCCAGTGTGGCCTGCAGGCGGCTGTGGTGAGGGGGGGGAGGGCTCTCGGAGGAGGGGGGGTTCAGGGCATCTTCTGGCTGTTTGCCTTGCAGCCATGCACCCATCACCCTGATATTGTGTGACTCCATCACCCTAATCTGTTAATTGTAGACCCTCATTTGGCACACGGGGACATTTTTGCGTGCGGTAACGCGCTGGCCAATGCCGGGGGCCCGGACAGCTCCTGTTGCCATTAGTATTTGATTGGCAAGCCGATCTGAATGGGAAGAATGGGAAGCCCCACCCTCTCTAGGCAGCGATGGGTCACTTGAAGCAGTCAGAACTCACCTGCCTGCTCCGGATGGTCTCCCCCCCCCCCCCTTTGTCTGCTGTATCAATGGCCAATCAGCATGGTGCCCCCCCAGGTTATTTTGCCGACGCTCAGCTCAGTGGCCCCCACGTCCCTCTACCCACTTCCTGGCCAAAATAGACTGTTTGTTTTCAAAAGAACGAGCAATGCGAGGCTTCGTTACGGTGGTGGGGGGGCGGGGGGCTGTTGGAAAATTGCCGGGATGGGGGGGGGGAGGGGACACGGAAGCGTGGTCCCGATAGAAGTTCC